>OX030950.1:167898973-168206473 GCA_943735915.1 Pherbina coryleti | reverse complement strand
GTAGCACCTTTATAAAGTGGGTAGTAATTGCATGCAACAATATTATTTTTTATTGTTGCAAAAAATAACTAATGATGACCAAGTTAAAAATTTCAATTTCAAATCAAGGTTATATTTTTCAGTTTTTCATATCTTGCTTTAATACTTTAAATCATCTGATATAAAAAATTGTAACAAAATAAATTTTTCTGTAATATCATACATATTTGTCAAATTTACTCACGATATTTTAAACAACTTTTTGTCTCACATCGACACTAAAAGGAACAGCTTTGTTGCATGTTTAAAAAAAGACAAAACAATAACATGCCGTTGGTGCTGTCTGCCAATGATGTGACATGACATGATCACGTTGCCTGATGCATCCTCTGCATACTCGTGCTTCAATTTAGCAACTGCTGCCAGTCACATTAACTACTGATTGCTGACGATGATGCAATTAATTTTCCATAATATTGCCAGAAGGAAGAATATTCATTCATCTGATAGTGTCGTGCGTGAGCAGTAACTAGATTTCTGTGGCAACATTGAACATTGAGTGCTTAATGTTGTTGATATTTTAATCACAATAATTGCGGAAAATAGCAAAATCTGTTTAAATTGTGAACGTCAGCTCAGGAAGGAGGCGCTGTTGTTTTCAAAATGCTTGAGAATTTAAGAAATAGCACTTAAATATAGCCAGCCAGTAGAATATGTTGACACATGCTGATGACATTTTTTGTCTTCATTTTAATAATACATAAAAATTACATTAGTTTTATTTCTTTAACCCTCAATATATACAGCCTCCCACAATTACCTAAGCTAACCCCATGAACTCAATTCCCATTAGGTATGAAATTTATCACATAAATTTCGCTTAATTTTAACAAGATCGTCATTATAACGAAAATAAACAACAACAGCAAACAATAGCAACAACAAAAAGCATTGCAAGAAAAAAACAAGAAAATTAAATAAAAGCGGATTACAATTGTTGCTGCCAACCCTAAAATTGCACGATCTTCCATTCATTGACAAACATTCACCGGCAACGAACGAAGCTATGATGACGAAGTCGCCACCAAATCAAGTCAAGTCGCGAAAAAAAAACTCCAAAAATATAACAAGCAGCATCCATGGCAAATATCTGAGCCAGCTGCTGCAGCTTCAATACAAATGACCGCCATCGCCTTCGCGCTGTGTGCACATTGGACAGACATTCTGTTGCTTCTGCTCCAAAAAATCTTAAACTTAAATGAAAAAACAAAAAAAAACACAACAAAATTTTTCAAGCATTCGAACTCACACGTGACTTCATAGATGCAAGTATGATGACTTTGTTTACTCATTTAAGTTAAGGCGACAATCTACAATGGAGCAAATCCTACAATTTCTTGGCAATTTTTTTTTTTTTTTTTTTTGTTATATCAAAAATTATTAAAAATTTTAAACTAATAAAAAAGGGAGACTAAAAAAAAGCATAAAAAATTAGCGCAAAAGTTATAGTTTATGTTAAATTTATATAAATGTTCATCATACGCCATGTATACCTTCTTTCAAAAGGTACGAGTGTTGCTACAAATATTTCGGGAATAAAGATCCATTTTTTCATTTTGCAAAACAAAGGATATTTTTTTGTTTTTGCTATGGTGCGACTTAAGGCACGTAGAAAAATAAGAAATATTTCCTGAAATAAGGAAGAACAAGCACCGAAGAATTATTCTGCATTAAGACAATGCGATTCTTGAGCCATTTTTGAGCACTCAAAATATCGAAATAATGGGTTATTCGCTGTACAGCCCTGATTTGACACCCAATGATGTCTTTTTCTTCCTAAACATCAAGGACAAACTTTGTGGATAATAATTTTTGACGCCAGAAGAAGCCGTTGATGAGTTGAAAAATTTTGTTTTGGAGATGTCTCAAGCGGAATGGGATAAATGTTATGAAAAATAGTTCGAATATATGCAAAAATGTATTAGTCATAAGGCAGAGTATTTCGACAAACTATAAAGAAAAAAATTCGGTGTTTATATATATTTCCCAAATATTTGTAGTAGCCTACATATACGTACTAGTACAGCTATTAGGGAATATAAAGCATATTTATCATACAATGAGCTTGAGGTAATTTTATACTATGAGAAAAATTGTATTAAATACTAGCTGATATACCTAGTTTTACTTGGGTCCTCTAGTCCTCGTTTTAATATTTTTAAAACCCAAATAATGGGATATAAGCTGAACTAAATTGATTATTTAATTAATTTCAAGCTTATATTAGAGATCCATGTTTTTTCTATCTGTTGAAAATAAGGCGATACCAAAGGGCCGAGTAAATACATTTATAGCGATAACTTTTGATCGGAAAGAGATACTGGTATAATTTTTTCTCATAAATTATTCTTGGAGCTTAACTATTCTGTAAAAATAATAAAAACAACTTTTGAAAAAAATTAAATTCTTTAAAAAATCACTGGGGGTAGGTAGGGTCATGTTTTTTGATGACAGAAACAGTTAATAAATTTTTTTGTAAAATTGGAAGCATTTTTGCTATTAAACGCTATCTTATGTAAAAGGTAGTCGAAAATGCAATTTTGAGTTTTTATTATTTTAACAACAAAAACAACTTTTGTGTCATTTTTTGAATAAAAAGTCTATATTTTGGACCTTTTTTGAAAGAAATATTAAAAATATATCCGCAAAGATAAAGGTACCCTTTAAGTGATTGAATTAAGTTTATAAACGAAAAAAAATTGAATGAAATATATTCACAAACAACGGAGTTATTTGCATCGCAAGTAAAATATACGAATTTCTGATAGTTTTTTTGTTATTCTAAGGAAACGATGGTTATTAGAAAAAGACGTTGTACCAGAAGTTTATGCAATTTTAAAGATATGTGAAGATATGTCAAAATAACAGTATTTTCTTAAAATTAATAAATTGAGCATTTTCGCTTGAAAAACAATACGCTAGTAGTTAGATTTGCGTTACTTGTAAAGGGGCGGAAGAGGCGTGGCCAAAACTTAGTATGCCATAACCTAAGTTAGGATTCAAGTAATATGTGAGCCGAATTTGAGCTAAATCTGTTCAGCCGTCAAGATTTGTATTGTAGTCAAACAAACAGAAAATGATTTTTATTAATATAGATTTTGAACAGTTGTCAAGAAATCAGTGGTATTGGTGGCGGAGTGTGTTAAAAATTGCGTGGACCTTTCGATAGCAAATTTATGGTAATACGATGGCAGGTTCGAACCCTAGCTTAACACAGAACATTTTTTCAATTAAAAATTAAAAACCTTTCTGAGACAATGGTACCATAAAAGTCGTAGGTCCAGTTCTCGAACATTTGTGAACAAACATCTTATAACACGCACAACACAATTTTATCATAAGAAGCTCGGTCAAAGTACTTTCAAGAGTTGAAATGGCCAATTCGTTTTTCTTTTTCTTATGGAATACCTTGTTTAAGCTTTGAATGAAGGAATTCAGGTGTTACACTTATTTGTATTTGCTCGAAATACTGTGATAGATTAATGGCAAAGAAGGGGCCATCAATTGAAGCATTTGTAGCACGTTCTAAGTGAGGAGGGAAGTCGAAACATGCTAATTACTATCTGTGGCAAGTGGAACGGCTTTACTTCTGTCGATTCTGGATATAAAGCTTTACGTCAGTTGTTTAGAAATAAGGAAGAATACACAGAAAAATTAAAGCGAAGGACCATTGCCTACCTGGGATTGAACCCGGGACCCCTGTTTGTTCAACATACTGAATAATAATGCCCTTAAATTATTATTTAATACTTAGAACGATTTTATGAGTCAACTGGTGAGAAATATCTCCGCCACTGTGTGAGAAATATAATATTTCTTTTTTTTTGTTGTCCAACAAAAGTAAGTTGGGTCGAAAAATTGGTTGCGTAATGAAGCGAAAATATTGTCAAGGCTTAAGAGACCTGTCAAGCCGCAGGTGTATTGAAGTATCAGCGTCGAAAAAAAACACGTCCCCCCATTTAAGATAAAGATATCACTTTTCGGAAAAACATGGTATGCACGGACAAAAGCAAAATTGATGGTCAAAAACGCTTAGAAATTTATTAAAAATTCACACATTGTATTTTATGGCATTATACGATGAGCATTATACGAAATTGAACATTGAGAATTGACAAGGCCCGAAATTATATGAGTTATTCACGATGTGATATTTTTATGATATTCCATCAAAAGTAATAAACTAGAAAGAAACTCTAGACTGTGACTTTATTAGGTACATCATATTTGGAGTAGATTTTTTGCTATTTATTTCCGTTTATTCATTTCATATATATATTACTTATTAAAGGAGTAAGTAACAAAAAGAACACTTAAAAAATATGTTTATTTCTCTACACAATCTCCTTTTAGCTCTTTACACTTTTCCCAGCGATGTTCAATAGCTTCAATAATCTGTTCATAATGAGAACCATCAAGCTCATAAGAATAGCCATCAACTGCAGACTCCACCTCTGCATTGTTGGCAAATATTTTACCACCGCGACATTTTCTTTCAAGTTTGGAAACAGAAAATAATTCGAGGGGCTAAATTTGGCGAATTTATGACCAAAATCTTTAACTCATTGATTTTCGTCGTCGCGAAAACGAATATGTGAACTGTAACATTGTCCTGATGAAACAGAACTTTCTCCTGCGCCAATAGCTGCCAAATTTTTTCTTAACTTCATCACTCAAACACTGCAATAAGTTCGCATAATACCGATGATTGTTTTTCCTTTCTATTTTTCCTAATCAATGAAAATTATTCCACACGCATCCGAAAACACTCATGCCATGACCTCGATTCTCCCCTTTTATTCCATTGTTTTGACTGTTGCTTCAGTGTTAAGGTAAAAAGTGTTTTTTGTAATTGTTTTTTTTTTTGTTTTTTTTTTTATGAAATATTCTTTATATTGATTTGCTTATCAAAGTAATATTTCATCTCAGGTGTGAAGTTATAGACCTATGTTTTATCCATTGTTATGAATCGACGGAAAAACTCTGCTTTATTGTTGTGAAACTTCGCCAAACACTCGCTTGAAATATTCTCACGACGCTGTTTTTGTTCCATTAAGAGTGAGTAATCGCGGCACCTATCTTGCGGCCAGCTTTCTTATGTACAAACTTTCAGTCAATATGCGATGTACAGCACTTTTTTAAATGCCTATCATGTTTAATATCTCACGCACTTTCTGTCGACGGTTATCAAATACCATTTTGTGAATTTTCTTCACCATTTCTGGTGTGCTCTCCTCATTTGGTCGACCACTGCGATGCTCGTCTTGAAAACTCGCATGACCTCGTTTAAACTCTGTCACTCAATTACTATACTTTACTATTGTAAATGAAGCAGCAGACCCAAAGTAGAATCTAGAGTGACGCCTCTGAATGAAAGTACTATATCACATAACTATGACCAATTGTTTCCATGATTACAAAATCACTGAGAGCGTTCACTATTGATGACTGCCAAACAAATACTGAACAACATAACGTCGTCAAACTTCAAACTCGAACTTTATAAGGTTGGTGCCATGGTATAATAACACAAGGTAGCATTGACAACTGCTTATTTTCCCTTCTGCAAGAAAACATCTCCTGTCAAAAACAGCTGTCTGTGAAAATACATCTGCAGCTGCTGAGGTTGTTGCTTTTTTTTCACTTCATCGTTTTCAACATTGCTTGTGTTTTCAACAGCGGACTGTGAGCGCTCTCTTTTTGAGAATATTTTTTGACTGGAGATGTTTTGCCAAGCAACTGTCAATGCTACCTTGTATTATTATACCATGGTTGGTGCTTTCTAACACAGCCATTTTTTTTCAAATAACAACCGCTGCCTTATCGATAAGGCAGATCGCCTACTTCTGTAACTACTCTCGTACTTAAGACCTGCTCAAAAGAAAGATTTACAGAACTTCACTAGAGTACAGTATCTGGGTACAGTGTATTTCAGTGTGGCCTTGACATCGAATAAAGTTGTTAGGTATGAAGCGAAGCCAACAAAACAAGCATTGCATATGTTGAAAGCTTTTCGTTAGTGTCGAAGCAGTGATTGAATTTTGTTATGGAGTAAAACATCAGAACATAGTGCGACAATGAAGTAAAAATAATGACAAAACATAGCCAACACACCAAGTGCACAATACATCACCATCGAAAAATTTATAGGTATTGTTTTCAGTTTCCTTAAAGGGTGCACAAGTAAAGGGGGTTGATCATTACGATAATTTAACCTTAAAAATATTAGAAAAAGCGCCGTTTTTCGAAAGCTAAGCAGGATAGGCTTAAAAATGACAACAGTGTTTACGAGTGTCCTAATGGGGAACCCAAATCCGAGAGGCATAAGAAGAGAGGACGGTGCACATGTGAAAATGCACAATTTGCGAAAAAGCCATATTTTGAAAACAATGGTGATGTCGGACGATATGATATCAATAAAAAAAAAATCAAAACATATAAAATGCATAGATGTACTGCATAACAATATTCTATACTCTTCTTCAGTTGGAAGTTACTTCCATTTTCTTAAACAGCTCTATGTTTTGATGAAATGTTGTTTGTTTGTTGTTTGTTGTGTCTTATTTAAGTGCATATCAAAAAAGCTCCTTACTACAATGCTTGTTATACCCCCACGTTTAAAAAACGTAAATGGGGGTATATTAATTTTGTCACTCCGTTTGTAACGCCCATAAGGAGGCGTGGTAGGTATAGAAAAGTATATATATTCTTGATCAGCATCACCACCCGAGTTGATTTAGCCATGTCCGTCTGTCTGTCCGTCTGTCCGTCTGTCTGTGATCACGATTACAGCCGTAATTTTAAAGCTATCATCACGAAATTCAATATTTAAGCTTTTATCTAAAAAATGAAGGTCAAGTTCGTAAATGAGCCAAATCGGATGAAAACCACGCCTACCTCCCATACAAAGTGACTTTATCAAAACGGTAAAATCTCTTAGAATTCAACAAAAATGAATATATGGACTTGCAATTTTGCATATGAGTTTTGATGTTCAAAATACATTCTAAGAATGAAATTCAACCAAATCGGATGAAAAGCACGCCTACCTCCCATACAAAGTGACTTTATCAAAAAGGTAAAATTTCTCTAAAATCCACAAAAATTAATGTATTGACTTGAAATTTTGCATATACACTTTGATATATAACGTGTACTATGTGTATGGAATTCAACCAAATTGAGTGAAAACCACGCCCACCTCCCATACAAAGCGACTTTATCAAAAAACATAAGCAAATATTTTCTGTTAAAAATATAACGAAAACGTTTTTACAGATAAACATTTTATTGATTGCTTAAGACTTTGAATATACTTTGGTTCGGCCGTGGGGGTATTTTAACTTCGGCCTAGTCGTGGCGTCCGTGGCGTAGTTGGTTAAAGTGCGTGGCCGCTATGTCAACGAACCTGGAAACCCGGGTTCGAATCCCAGCAGCGACAGAAAATTATTTGAATTAAAATAATTTTTCTGTACGGCCGCCACCTCTCTGCAGACAATGGCAAACCTCAGAGAGTAATAAAAAATGCCTTGTAAAGCTTCTTGAGAATAAGAACATTTCGTTCATCGCCGTTCGGAGTCGGCGTTAAGCCTGTAGGTCCATTTCTCGGTCAATTGTGTACAAACTTAATAACACGCACAACACAATTGATCCTAAGAAGCTAGGTCAAAGTCCTTTCAAGGGCTGAAATGGCCAGTTATTTATTTATTTATTTTTTTTTTTTTTTTTCTAGTCGAAGATCATTTCTTACTAGTTTTAAAATGCGACTGCGGAAGGGAAATCATGGCAGATAGCTCTCAAGTCAAGCAAGTCATTTTTCTTACGATTATGCAACTCTCTAATATATATATGTACATATATATTGACATATTTTTTATTTTGTATTTTTTTTTTCTTTCTTATCACAAAATTTTTTTGGTTTTGAAAAATGACAACAAAATATATGTACATAATTTTGATACGAAGGATAGGGGTATTCACGATGTGGAGTTTTCATATTATATTCTTTTATAGGGTGTCCCAAAACTCACTATCTGATTTGTTTGGATTATAGCTTTTTATTGGATTCACCAATATACAAAATGTTAACAATAAATGAAAATTTTCACCTTATATTTTTTTCATTAAGTTTTAACAATTATATGTGACATACATTTTAACGCTAACAAATTTGGGCTCTTTTTATCGTATTCTCCATAACAGAAGGCAGCATATCCTGTGATATATTTGATGTTTTATTTTAACTGATCTAAAGTTGCTGGCTTGTTCATGTGTACTTTAGACTTCAGATAGCACCATAGAAAAAAGTCCGGAGCTGTTAAGTCCAGGCAGGCCAAATTAGCAATTCATCTTACGATGAAACGGTAAGAAAAAACGTAAAAGAAAAAAACGGTAGTGCCTGTAGTACGTAAAAGAAAAAAACGGTAGTGCCTGTAGTAAATGTTGAAGCAGTCCTAATCGATTTATTTCGGGTGCCAAAAATTGTTCAATTATTTGTATGTAGCGTGCGCCGTTGACTGTAACTGCGTTAACTATGTCATCTTCAAAAAATATGTTCCAACGATGAATTGGGCCGTTACTCCGCGCCATGCAGTACATGTTATGCGGATATTAATGCCTTAATTGGATTTGTCTTGGATTTTCGATTCCCCAGAACCTAAAATTTGTTTATTTACTGTTAAATGCAGCTCAAAATGTATTTCAACACCGAACGGCTAAATGTGCATGTTCTCAAGAAGCTTAACATGATATTATTTACTTTTTGAGGTTAGTCATTGTCTGCAGGTAGGTGACGACCGAAAAGAAAAATTAATTTCAGTTGAAAAAAACTCTGTTTCAACTGGGGTTCGAACATGGGATCACACCATCGAGTGAAGAAATTGTGCCAATCGGACCAACACAGTCCAATTTCCTTTACTTTTTGAACACACCTCGTATATATTGCATTTGCTGATATCTCAAAAAAGTCCTCTTTATTTTTGTCTATTCTTTTTTCTCAAACGATCAATAAAATTATCCATCCAAGTTTTCCAATTTTTTGTAAATCCTTTCTTGATATTAAGTCACAATCTTCAGTATAACTGTTGCTCTATCCAGACTAACATTTCATCTAAAGGCATTTCATACTGTTTGGATAAAAATTTAGCATCTCCATCGACTTCACATATTTCCAGCAAAAAATCACCATTAGCAGATCAAACGCTCGGACTTAAATAGCTAATGCCTCGAGTCCTATAAAATTACAATAGTTTATATGGAAATAGCTTGGCTCCATAAACAAACGAATGACCGTACGTTTTTTCTATATTCCCATGAAGACGTCAGTAGTTAACCTATTGTCTTAAAGAAGCCTCATAGTTAGTGTAAAACAGTAGTTAGCAATTAATATTTTATAAAATTGCATTGATTAATTTTTATAGGCAAAATTTATTTTTTACTTAAAATAGCCATAAAGAGTATACGGTACACGGTGCGTTAGGCAAAGCCTTCAGAAACAATAACAAATCGACTAACTGGCAACAACGTTAGAATCGCATGGTATCCAAAAGCAACAGTAGATGTGAGTAGGTAACCACTAGTGAGTTGAGGGCATATTCTACGTGATGGCGCTGCTGCCTTCGATGCTGCAACAAGCACTCGAAGCAGAAGAGGCCGGCCGCAGACAGACAATGAAGATGATCGCTTGTGGCACGAGTGACGGTGTTGCCGCTTTGGAACAACACACACAAACACACTGACTCCAAACATGTGAGCCACAAAAAAAAAAAACAAATCAGACAGTAGATCCTACACTTGGAGCAGCGATGAGCGTGTGATTTAGTTTGATATAAATAAGCTTGATTTGGAACTTTAAAATCAGTCAGTATTTGGATTTTAATCTATTGGTTTCTTGAGAAACCAAACTGAATAGTGTGCAGCGAGTTTCTCGACCCAATACAGCTAGACAGACGATAAGGACGACGCAAGGACTTGCAAAAAAGTTTTGTGTAGTAGTTTCAAATAATATTTGGTGTAAATCTAGATCTAAAATCTATAACAAGAACAAGAAGAAATAATGTGGAAGGTATATTTCTTTGTCTGGTTACTTAAACATCCGGTTACTGAAAGTTTTTTTTACTCCTAGTTCGTGTGTCTTGTGTTAATTGCTACAACGGTTTTGGCACGCCCTGAACCACCTGTTAATTCTTATTTACCACCCTCGGACTCTTATGGGCCACCTGGCCGTGGTGGTGGTGGTGGCGGTAGCAGTAGTGGCGGCAGACCAGGTGGGGGCAATGGTGGAGGTCCTTCATCTACATATGGCGCACCTGGTTTTGGTAATGGTGGTGGTGGACCTGGAGGCAATGCTGGTGGCACACCTTCAGATTCCTATGGAGCCCCTGGAGGCGGTAATGGTGGTTCACGTCCTTCTTCTAGCTTTGGTGCACCTGGAGCTGGTGGCCAAGGTGGTCAAAATGGTCGACCCTCAAGCACATATGGCGCTCCTGGACAAGGTGGTGGACAAGGCGGTAGTCAGGGTGGACAAGGTGGTCAAGTTGGTCGGCCTTCTAGCACCTACGGCGCTCCGGGTCAAGGATCAGGCATAAGCGGTGGACCTCCCTCTAGTACCTACGGCGCACCTGGTCAAGGCGGCAATGGCGGTCAAAATGGTGGACGTCCATCAAGCACTTATGGCGCTCCTGGTCAAGGTGGTAATCGTGGTCAGGGTGGACAAAGTGGTAATGGTGGTAATGATGGTCAAGGTGGACGTCCCTCAACTAGCTATGGTGCTCCTGGAGCTGGTGGTCAAAATGGTCAAAATGGTCAAAATGGTCAAAATGGTCGTCCCTCCAGTACATATGGTGCACCTGGTCAGGGTGGTGCAGGCGGATCAGGCTCCCAACCTTCCGATAGCTATGGCCCACCAGCTTCCGGCAACGGTGG
The DNA here is from genome assembly GCA_943735915.1 of Pherbina coryleti. Taxonomy (NCBI): domain Eukaryota; kingdom Metazoa; phylum Arthropoda; class Insecta; order Diptera; family Sciomyzidae; genus Pherbina; species Pherbina coryleti. The sequence continues at coordinate 168,195,511 of OX030950.1, read as the reverse complement.
CCGTAATGGCGGTGGTCGCGGTGTAGCTCAACCCAATCAGGAATATCTACCTCCTAATCAAGGTGGTCAACGTGGTGGTCAAAACGGCGGTGGACAAGGTGGTGCTGGACGTGGCGGTGCTGGCGGTAATGATGGCTATGATTATTCTCAGGGTGGATCTGATGGCTCTAGTGGCAGCGGTGGCGACAGTGGAAGCAATGTAAGTACTTCAAGTAATTCAAAAATGTTAATCACACAGTATATTAGACTTAACCTGCTTCCACACCAATCATACCATTTAATGTTTGTAGAAAGGTGTTGGTAGTCGTAGACAACACCGCCACAAAAAGAGGCGCCCATTTGACCTCATAATTTTAGGATTTCTTACTTGACTCTCCTTCCTTCACATTAACTCAGTTAAACAAAAACAGCAAAGGCATCAACCACAACAACAACAACAACATGAACTCTTGAACAGTAAAACACAGTAAAAAGCTGCTTCAACTGCTCTTGGCCCACTTTTAACCAAATGCTTTAACGCACAAATTTTGTACTAGAAAAAAATAGACACTAAAAAACACTCAAAAAAAATTTCCACCTTAAATTCGCTTGCTATTCCCTAGGAACCAGCTAAATATGAATTTAGCTATGAAGTTAATGATGCTCCAAGTGGGCTAGCGTTTGGGCATTCGGAGATGCGCGATGGTGATTTCACCACGGGCCAGTACAATGTTCTCTTGCCTGATGGGAGGAAGCAAGTAAGAAATTCTTTCAATTTTTGCTCCGTGTGGATGGTACATGATGGGGTCTGGGTCACATGATGGGCTGTATCCAGAACCTGGCTGGCCGAGAAAAATCATGTAGGTTTAATATATTTTTTTTTTCTTTCTCAACTCTATTAGGTTGTTGAATACGAGGCTGATCAAGGTGGTTATCGTCCACAAGTACGTTACGAAGGTGAGGCTAATAATGCTGGAGGCGGCTCTGTCGGTGGTGGTTCAGGTGGTGCTAATGGTTATGACTACTCGCAAAATGGTGGCGGTGCTGGTGGCAATGCTGGTTATGATGGCTCACAAGGACGCAATCAGGGTCAAGCTGGTGGTCAAGATTTGGGTGCAAATGGCTACTCAAGTGGACGCCCAAATGGACGTAATGGCGGCGGTCGCAATGGTGGTGGACAAAATTTGGGTCAAAATGGCTATTCTGGTGGTCAACCTGGGGGTCAACCTGGTGGTCAAAATCTAGGTAATAATGGCTATTCAACCGGACAACCAGGAGGCGGCAATGGCAATGGAAATGGTCAAGGTTACTCCGGTGGACGTCCCGGTGGTCAAGATAACACACAAGGACAGGGCTATTCAAGTGGTCGTCCCAATGGCGGTGGACGTAATGGAGGTGGTAACGGTGGAAATGGTGGCAACCGTGGCAACAATGGTGGTGGCAACGGCGGTAATGGCTACTCTTATGATCAACAAGGCGGCAATGGATTTGGTCCTGGCGGTCAAAATGGCAACAACGATGGCAGCGGCTATCAATACTAGTTCAATGATATTTCTTATTTGTTAATTCGACGGATTTGAAAACGTTCCACCACTAACCAACCTTAGACTACAAAAATGGATATGATTTTCTTTTATTATTTTATTTTTTTAATTTTTTTAAAAAATTAGTTAATAATTCAAAAATTGTGTTCTATTTAAAAAGCTATTCAAACGCATGTGACATACAAACATTAATTATATTTTTATATTTATATTTTTATTTTTATTTTTCACTCTTTGCCATCTTCTCTCAAACACTCTTTAAAACTTTATTATAAATATCTTGCAATTTATAATATTTTATTGTCTTATTTTCATAACTTAAATCAATATTAAATATTATATAAAAATATGCCTCAAGGAAGCAAAACAAAAAAAAAACAAACAAACAAAAAGAAACAATTTAAAAAATAATGAACCTTAGCTTAAGTTAAAGAAATGAATGCCAGAGTACAGACTAAAAGTAAACGATATATAATGAAAATAAATAAAGAAAATGTTTTAAAAAAACAAAAAATCTATGATGCCTTACATTAATAATAAAGTTCTTATTAGAATTAAGATTTTCAAGAAAGTCTTTAAATAAATAACCTTCGACTATTTACGCTTTAAGTCTCCCCATAGCAACTTGGTTGTTTTCTGTTTCTGTTCGAAATCTCCAAAATCAGTCCACGTATTGTCCCAAAGCCTTGGATCAGCTAGTGGATCGTTGGGAAGATTTGCCGGCGGCACAGCTGTTGCATTTAAGTTGGCCAATTCATTTAATAGAGCATTCAAAATATTTGGATATCTAAAAGAATAGAAAAAAGTGTAAAAGCTAAAAATGTACATTATACGAGGGTTGCCTTTTAAGCCTTTCTTGGTTTAGGTTTCTTTGACTTGAAAAATTGAATTTTTTTTTATTATATAAAATGTTAGTAAAACCATTCCATAATATGTTTCCAAATTTTCAAATAAAAATTTCAATTCATTTTAATTATATTTATGAACGATCCAGTGAGAGTCCTTCGTAAAGTGCCAGAGGGCGTGTCATGTAAAACGAAGCGGTCACTCAGATAGTCATTAATTTACTTGGAAAGGAAGTCATTAATGTATTTGGAAGGCAGGAGGGAACGTTGACAAATGTTCGTTTATTTACAACAATAGAGACCTTACAATAGAGATCTTAAATAGAAAGTACTAGAAGTATTTGCATCTTTTTAATAAAGCGTAATTTTTGACATTAGTTTAGCGCCAACGGTGCGTACGGTGATTTTCAAGTTTAAAGACAAAATGACAACGTATCCTAAAAAAGAGCAGATGTAAATATCCAAGTGTGTAGTATTTTTGGAAAGGTAAGACTTGCACTAAAAAAATTGTAAGAAAATTTTATGAATTAACTGATTCCTGTTCTAGCAGGAGCTTTAGAAAGTGAACCTTTCTAAGCAAGAAATTTGCAGCATAAAACTAGCATTTTTAGGTTTTCTACGGGAAAAATTCCCAACAATACTTTTTTCACACGATTCAATCCAATTAAACAACATTTGAAAGAGTATTAAGGGGGGTAAGGTAACAACTTTTTTATTCATTTTTTTTTAATTTTTTTTATTCTGACAGTACAACATCTGAAGAATATTATATTGAATTTTTAGATCATTCGGAGCAAAACTAACGAAGTTACAGGAGGTTCAATGACCGTATCTCTAACTTGGTTAGTCAGTGTACAAAACATTAAATCGATCTTCGGTGACCAGCCTACACAAAAAACTATTGAACCCATGAAAATTTTGAAATTTTGTTCACATATTCTACATATAAGTTTAGAAGTTTAAACCTTTTCAAGTTGTAGTTCAGAAAACGAAAATTTTATTTCAGATTAATTAGTTTTATTTCAGAAAGCGTAATTTGTATTTCAGAACTGTGAAATGTAGTTCAGAATCCGTAAATTGTATTTCAGAAAAGTGAATTGTAGTTCCGAATAGTAAGTTCAAATTCAGAAATCGTAAGTTATATTTCAGAATAGTATTGTAGTTCAGAAAAATAAATTGTATTTCAGAAAAGTAAATTGTAGTTCAGAATAGTAAGTTGAAATTCTGAATATTTTCTGAAATACATGTTACAGATTCTGAACTACATTTTATATATTCTGAAATACATGTTACAGTTTCTGAATTACAATTACTATTTCTGAAATACAATTGACGATTTCTGAACTACATTTTACAATTCTGAAATATAACTTACGCTTTCTGAAATTTAACGTACTATTCTGAACTACATTTATCTAATCTGAAATACAATTAACGAATTCTGAATTTCAACTTACTATTCTGAACAACAATTAACTTTTCTGAAATACAATTTATTTTTCTGAACTACAATTTACTATTCTGAAATACAACTTACGATTTCTGAATTTGAACTTACTAGTCTGAACTACAATTCACTTTTTTTAAATACAATTTACGGATTCTGAACTACATTTCACAATTCTGAACTACAATTTACATTTTTGAAATACAATTTACGTTTTCTGAACTACAACTTGAAAAGGTGTAGTGACGTCGAGTTTTTTAAAATTTTTTAATTACTAACAATTTTACAATTACAAATAGGTAGATTTTTTTGTCAAAAATCGTCATTTTGGCTTCAAAATGGTTCCAAAAATTGAAAAATTTAAAAATTAAAAAAAGCTCGACGTGACTGGAGAGATAAAGTAATAAACTAAAGAAAGCATTTTGATTTTTTGGTTTCAGATGATCCAGTGGTGCTGTACGCACAAAAACTTTTTTTCGAGGCGCCTGCGGAGATCTACAATAAATCCGTTATTTCTCTCTATTTTTTAACAAAAATTTTTTAAATATTCTTCAAATGTTGTTCTTTTATGTAATAGTATATAAAATAAACCTATTGTAATAATTTTTTCTAAAAAAATTCATGAAAAAAGGTATTTTTTAGACGAAACAAACCTTACCACCCCCCCCCCCCCCTTAATAAAGGAAAAAACAAATCAAAAATTATTTTAAAATGTGTGTTAATAAATTTTTTGTATAACTTACACTAACTCATTATTTTGTTTTTTATCTTAAATATTAATTCGCAAACATCGAATGTTGCCCTCCACTTTTTTAATATTTTTAATAAAAAAAAAGGAAATGAAACTTATGTATATCATTCAAAAGGTATGAAAAATAACAAAAAAAATAAATATATTATGTGATAATTGCATTTCAAAATAAAAGTATGCGTTATTATACCCATGGCTGTAGTTTGAATATCTCTCCCTAACAATACTTAGCAAACCTTGACTCTTACTCTCTCTTTGCTTATCGCATTCCACAATATTTTGCCAAACAAAAACTGGAGTTATGTGGCATTGTTGGTGTTGTTGCTTTTTCTTAATTTCTCTCTTTTCAATAGCGTAATGACAAAAATAGACAAAATACTCATGCTTCAAGATCCAAGTATAGTATATATACGGTACGAAAAATGTGATCATGAACAAAAATTAACAAATTTTAATTAGTCTTATCATTTAAACCTGGAAAAGATGAGGTTTTCCATCACATTATAGAAATAAAAAAAAAAATGAATGACGTCATAAAGCCTCTTTGGGAACCCTTTAAAGTAAGCTGAATGCTACAAATGCAATGTCAAAAATTATCAATATTTCCGACCTAAATGTAATGTTGTTGGAACTTTATGGATGAAATTACTTTATAACTCGAATTGACTTAGGCAAAGGCGTAACACTTGAATCTAAAACATCTTTTAAAAGATGTAGATCTTTTAACCACACACAGAACATCATACAAACTTCAAGTTGATTTCACCTTTTCTTCTCATTTATCTTTATCCCCATTTCGAACCTAGGTATACTTTGACTGAATCCTTGATTCAAAGTTAAAAAAAATTGAAAATTAAACTGAAGCTATATTCTCAAATGTAAAATGGTATCAGTCTTTAAGTTGAAATAGGTTTGGGTTTTTATCAATACGATTCAAGGATGTGACACTCCAAAAAAAAGTCTGTATCTTATCCTAGTCATCTTGCAAATTTTAAAACTTACTTCTCCGCCAAGTTGTAACGCTCGCATGGATCATCTTGCACATTGAATAAACAGGGAGCCTGAAGTGGTTTACAAGCAATACCCTGTTTCAAATACGGCATCTTCATTGAACAATCAACACTCGCTTTACAGCGAAGTGTTATAATTTCAGCCGTACTTGGCATAAGTTTCAAGCTAGCAATGGCACGACCGGCCAAACTTTTATACAATTGATTAAGGTTGTAAGCTTTGGGACTACGTTCACCTGCTGGACCATACCAACCATCCCAGGAACCATTATAATTGGTGCCCTTGATAAGCTTCCAGGTACCAACTGTTATAGCCGCACTACCCCATATGTCGTCAATGTTGTGCAATATGGACTTGCGTGGCGAGACTTCGTTTTTTGACAGAGCATGCCACACATTTATGCCATCGAGTGACTTATTGTTGAAACTAAAAGAAACGATTTATGAAAGAATTTTAGAAAAAAAAAACAAATAGTTTTACTTACGTCAAACTATGCTCCGCGCCAATAGCGCCCAGCAATGTGGGCAACCAGTCAGCAATGTGCATTGTTTGATCCGAAACACGACGCAATTTATTAATTTTTGGATACCAGATCAAGCCAGCACCACGTACACCACCTTCCCACAGTGTGTTCTTGACACCGCGCAAGGGCCAATTCGAGGCGTGATTCAAATTGAAACCCTCCGCAGGTCCACCATTATCGGTGCTAAATATGATTATAGAGTCATTTAACATATTTCGATGTTGCAACTGTTGTACAATTTTGCCCACAGAATCATCCAGTTTGGACAACATGGCTGAGAGATAAGGAAAAAAGGAATTAGTAAAAGATTATAATCAAGGAACACATAACACAATCAAGTTTCTTGAAACCTAATCTAAAACACCCTCTTAAAAATTATTGGAAAATTACAATAATTTTTGAAAATAATTGATTTTCTCTCTTGACTCACCCGCATATTTTCGGCGATTGTAATTCTCTATGTGACTCATTTTGGCAACAGCATCATCGGGAGCTGGTAGAGGATTATATGGATTTCCTGAATGTACTGCAGCATGAGACACATAGAGAAATAATGGAGTTGTTTGATTGTGATTGGCAATAACACGCACAGACTCATCGGTTATCAAATCGGTGGTATATTTCCCATGCAGATCAAAAGCAACGTTGAGACCTGGTTAGAGTAGAAGTCATATAAAAATAAAATAATTCTTTGATATCATCAGTGCTTAAACAACCATTGCGCATATCCAAGCCCCAAGACGGATTTTCTACAGCAGTGTGATCGAAGTAATCATGATGTCCAGTCCAATAGCCAACATGTGTTTTGAAACCGCGATAAAGCGGCGTGTACTCGTGCTTAAAATGTCCCAAATGCCATTTGCCCGCAATGTGGGAGGAGTAACTTAAAGTAAAAAGTACCTTAAGTAAAAACAGTAGCTGAAATTGAGTTAATTTACCCCAAATCATTGAAATATTGCGGCATTAGTTTCTCGCTTAGAGGTAGGCCTCTGGGCTCGGCGGCATACAAAACCGTGTGCTGCATACCTAAAACAGAGTTGTAATGATGTTATTAGAACTGTTTATGTTTTGTCATAATTTTGATATTAACGCCTCACCTGTGTGTATGGGATATTTTCCGGTCATCAATGCCGATCTAGAAGGCGTGCATATCGGATTGACATAATAGCGATTTAGAATAACTCCAGAAAAGGCCAATGCATCAATGTTGGGTGTTGGTATTTGTGCTGAACCGTGAAAACCGACATCATTGAAGCCCTTAGCGTGGACAATAATAGTTCTGATTAAACGTTAAGATTGATCCAATAGTTTAAGCGAGTTTTTGTACTCTTACCAAATCATCCGCCAGTATGAAAATTATATGAGGTGGCTTTTTAAGACTGTTGTTATCGCTAGCGCCATTAAGAGTAACCAGTGCCAGAATTGAAAATAGCATTAAGTTGCCCGAATACATAGTCTTCAACTTTACAATAAAGAAATTTATATAAAATTTTTAGAAAATTTAAAGTTATAAATTGTGGAATTATATGATTGTATAGCGGTCAAATTCACTGATTCACATGTTATCGAAGCGAGCTAAGCAATAGATCCAATCACACAAAATCAAGGTTTTTAGCTGGCTCTCTAAATCGCTAGTCTTGAATCCGATTGAGAACTTGTGTCATAAAGTTAAAGTAGCCCTCGGAGGTAAAAACTCATCAAACAGAAATGAGTTGTGATTATTAGTTCGTGCAGCATGGAAATCTATTCTGCTGGATACGTGCCCGAGTTTGGTGAACTCTATGCAAAGGCGATACAGTTGGCTGTGATTAATAATAACGGATATTCAACGAAGTATTAATCATTTAAAAACATTTTTCTTTTAATATTTTATATGTATATGTTCTTTTTTTTATTTTTTAATCCTTAATGTATTGAATTGTCCCCATTTTAATGCATTACCATTTTTAGTGAAGGTACACGTAACACGTAAGTGTTTGGATTCAATTTTTCTTTTACAAGTGTACAATATGGAAAATATTGGTATATTTTTTAATTAAGTAATAAATCAATAAAATGAAAATGACATTTAAAAAAACAAGTTGATTTATTTTCACATATGAAGCTTAAAGGAGAAAACTACTTTGTGTCCTAATTTCATTGCACTTCACTGTAGGCCTCATATATTGGCCCCTTGAAACCACAGTCGAACTTTTCAATTGCAAATCAGAAAAAATTTCGTTGCATTTTAAATGGTGAATGTAAAAAGCATTACAAGGAGATCAAAACACCCTCGTAGTAATTATAAGTATAGTAAAAGCTGTATTCTTGAATTTATTTTGATACATAAAGGGCTGCGTTGTATAGGAGTTATTCCAGTTAGACTAAGGAATAATCTTGACTGCTCTAAAACACTTTAAATTTCCAACAACAAAAAATTTTGACTGCGAAACTGTAACTTTTGGATTTTTTCTTACAGTTATGATCATGATCTTACAGTTCTTGGTCTATTGTGTACAAACTTAATAACACGCACACGCAAAGTCCTTTCAAGGGCTGAAATGGCCAGTTATTTATTTTTTTTTTTATTTTTTTTTTATGATCATGATCACCCCAAAAAATACCTTCATTATCCTTCTTTCCTTGGTTCATGATAAAATCTTGCTCACTTTAAAAAAATGTTGGTGAAACAACAGAAACTTGAGGCATTTTGGAACCAAATTGATATCTTAGCGGGATCGGTAGTCGAGTAGGTAGCGTACTCGATTGCCGCCCTAGAGATTCCGGGTTCGAATCCCGGCCAGGCCATGGTTCTAAGCTTAAACCTTTCTACATTTCTTTTCTCATTTCTATTCAACTGAAGTTGAAAATTCATCGATATTTACATCTGAATTTTACTTGTGGATGAAATTACCTTATAAATTCAACTGACTGAGGTAAAGACATAATACATGCCTCAGATTCAAATTCACATGTTTCTACAGGTTTCCACCACGCGTAGAACATTCTACACATATTCCATTAGATTGTCCCGTCCTTCTCACTAATAACCTGACCATTTCGAACTAAGGCAAACTTGACTGAATAGGTATTACACCTGAAATCCATGGTTCAAAGCTTAAAATAAATAAAAACAAAGTATTTTAAATAAATATTTCAATAAACCATCTGTCTAGTCTGCTGTATGATTTGCTCTATACAGAGCCGTTGTTGTTGTTGTTGGTTGTTGCCTTCATAGTCTTCATGTTTTCTTGTTGTCAACATACTTGGCCTAAGGCTCAAATTTGTTTCAATTTCAAATAACCTTAATCGAACCTTTACGATATCATGATGGATGATAGTACTTAATGTGTTAAATTTAGTAAATTGCACCTCTATAAGGGCTTGTGTATCAAATTTTAGGAAGTGTGATATGAATATGACTTTTTCCGAAAGCAAAGACTCGGCTAAGAAATATTATATTCAAAAATTATATTAAGTGATTCTTTTAAGAATTTTTCCTATGACCACTGGAAAATATTTGAAATTATTATAATTAGATAAAATTTAAAAAATTTATTTTTTTAAGAAAATTTCATTTTTTTTTTTTTTTTGTGAAGAAAATTTATATTTTTGAAATTATTTTAATTAGATAAAATTTGAAAAATCAAGTTCTTATGAATTTTTTTTTGTTTTGAAGAATATTTAAGTTTTTTCTTTTTTTTTTTTTGTGATTGTCTAAATTTCAAATCTGTTTCAAATCTGCCCTTAGAGGCCATTAATTGTAGGTGCTAAATTTAACTCAATATACTTCTAACTCTCAATGATCAACGCACATTTGGGATTATTTATATCAAAAAATTTTCAGAAAAATTTTTCAATGAATTTTCTCAATGATTCTTATGGAAATTCGATGTCGTTTTCTATCCTGAATCAAAATTTTGAAAATATTTTCAAAAAACATAAATTAAAATTTATATTGTAAACAATTTCCATTATTTCCATCAATTTTAAACTTAGTCAAACATGGACATATTATTTTAACAGATTTTTAAAATAATTGTTCTCATTAAAATAATTCTTAGTTTGAAATTTTCCAAAAAAAGTAATAAATTTATTTCATGAAAAAATATTCAGTTAGTCTTAAAACATAAACATAGCAACATATTGAATTAAGGATATTTTACGAATCAAATAATTCGATAACTTGGCTTCTCAACTTCGGACCTAAACATTTAGGTTGAAAATTTTAAACTTCTTGGAGCAATTAAATAATTATAGCCATTGTTAGAATCAACATTACCATTGAAAATTAAACAAAAAATTAATAAGTAGCTTGTTCTGTAGTTTTGCAAACCAGTGTAATAGCACTTTTTAGTCGATAGTTTAATTGTACTATCAAGATAAAATGCTGTTCGGTGACAATGAAGGTACTGAGAAAAATTAATTACTCTGTTCGAATAACAATTTGTATCCGCTAAATATTCGATAAACAGAACGAGATGCACGAGATGTCCCAAATGCCGCTTATTTGTTGTTTGTTCCATTATTTCCGTTTGAGTGACATTGAGAGACACATACGAACATTAAGTGTTCAATGGATTTTGTTTAATAAAATTGACATGACTGTAAAAAAGTCTTAAAAATTAAAATTATGAAGATGATGATATTGCAAAAAAAGAATAATTTAAAAATGTTGACTAAAAAATTCTGTTATTCTGGACAAAATAATCATTTCAAAACGAAAATATTTGTATTATTAAGATAACAAAGATTCCCTCTGTTGTTGTAACATTGATTTAAATAAAAAAAAAAACAATGCAAGAATAAACAACAGAAAAAATAATAACAACATAAATCAACAACAAAACAAAAAACAATATCACAACGAAAAAACTGATAAATAGCAGATCTTGAAAACAATACGAGGGCAATTTGATAAGTCAGTGACTTTTTGAAAAAAATGTATTTTTTCGGCAAAAAAACATTTTATTTCTCAACATAGTCTCGTCTTAGATAACACGATACTATCAAAGGTGAAGAAATATGGATATACGTATGAGCCCGAAACAAAACCAGCAACCCTTTGTTTGGGTTTTTCAAAGTGAGCAAAACCCGACAAAAGAAATCCGCAGACGAAGCACATCCAAGCAAAATGATTGCCAGTTTTTTTTCAGAAAAACAGGTCATGTCGCAACTGTACCACTTGAGCAACGTAGAACTATTAATGCTAAATGCTACACAACCATTTGTTCGCCGGAAGTCTTCAGAGAATTGAGGACAACCACCCACCAAAGGAAGATCGCCCTTCTTGACGACAATGCGAGTTCTCACACATCAGCTTAAACAAACGAGTTTTTGAGCACTCAAAACGTGGAATTGATGGGTTATCCGCCTTACAGTCTCGACTTTGCATCCAACGACTTCTTCCTGTTCCATCACATTAAGTAAAAAATGCGTGGCGAGTGTTTTTTTCCGCTCGAAATGGTCGTTGAGGCCCTCAAAAACCTAGTTTCGGAGGTACACACTTCAGCATGGCAAAACTGTTTCGAAAATTCTTAGAATACTTTGAAAAACAATAAAAGTATTTTTACTGATTAACCACTACTTTTACATTGTTATTCGCAAGACTTAAAGACCAGCCCTTTTTTTCTCCCAATAAATAGTTTTTATCAAGGTTCTCAAAATAGACATTTGTTTCAGTGATGAACTCTTCATTCAAGCCAAATCTCTTATGACCCAACCATTTTTTCAGGTTTTCAAATAGGATTAGGAATAAGTCTGGAGAATATGCTGGATGGGGTAGCAGTTCGGAGCCCAATTTATGGTTCATTTTCATTTTCAAGGTAGTCGATATGAATAACTCCGCATGCATCCCAAAAAACTGACGCCATAACCATGTTGGTCAACAGACCCACCTTGACCTTCATTGGTTCATGTTCACCGGGAACGCCCACTGCTTAGACTGTTCCTTGGCTTCTGGTGTGTTGTGATGCATATATGCTTCATCTACGGTTACGAAACGGCACTAAAACTCCTTCGGACGGAGGTTGAACATCGTCAAACACTTCTTTGAAGTGGTCACACGGCTACGCTTATGGTCGAGTGTGAGCAATCGGGGCATGATGATCGCACGGATAGCTTTTCATGTCCAAATATTCATCCGAAATCTGATGCCATCTCACGTATTTTCATTCTCCGACCTTCCAATATCATTCCATGCATTTTATTGACGATTTCTGGCGTGACGACTATTTCACTTGTACTGGTACGACCACAACGGAATTCAGTAAAATGGAATTTCTTAACCATTGAACTTGATGGTGCAAAGTGCTCATAATATTTATCAAGACTTCGCTTGGTATGGGTTTCGTCTAAATTCACGAGATTGTCCGCTTTCAATGGCTGTCAAACACAAACTAAATGACGTAACTTGCTCAAAATGAGATTGTCTAAATCACAGTAGTCTATTAACAGGTGGTAGCATGGTATAATAATACAAGGTAGCATTGACAGTTGCTTGGGAAATCATATACTGTCAAAAAATATACTCAAAAAGAGAGCGCTCACAATCCGCCATTGAAAACACAAGCAATGTTGAAAACGTTGAAGTGAAAAAAAACAACAACCACAGCAGGTGCTGATGTATTTCCACAAAAAGCTGTTTTTGACATTTTATGTTTTCCTGTTGAAGAGAAAATAAGCAGTTGTCAATGCTACCATGTATTATTATACCATGGCTGGTAGTTGACAGGATCAGTGTTGCATTTAAAGTTACTACGTGGGAAATTCAAAAAGTCACTGTCTTCTCAAATTGCCCTCGTAAAATGGTGAAGTGTGGGTACCTTTGCCAAGTTCGAAATTCCAAAGCTAAGTATTGAATGAATTTTTAAATGCAAATAAATTTTCATTCGCTAAAGCCAACAAAAAAAAAACGCAACAACAATTAAACATTGAAAAGCGAAAGCAAATGAAAGAATGAATGAAATTAATTAATGTTGAGTTCAAATCAAATGCATCGTGCATGTTCTTTAATTTTCTAAATGAAGTGAATTGGGTTGGTTGGTGGCGCTCTTAATTGATGCAGAATTACACTGAAAAAGCTGTTATATAGTTTAATTTCTCTCTTAATGTAAAAAAAGTTAAGTAAACTCAAGTTTAGTTTAGTTTTCAAAACTATAATTTTTCTAATATTTTTATTTGGATTTATGCATTGAAAATTAAATTGAATATTTGCTTAATTGCATGTTTGCTTAAATGACGTTTTGATATAATAAGAGTATGAAATCAGTTAACTTTTTATTGAAACACATTTAAGCAAACTAATTGAAGTTCATTTTAAAATCATTAAATGATAAATAGCATTCAACAATAAGCTTGAATTACACTCTCAAACAATTAGATAAGTAGATACAACGAACCCAATTTTTTAATCAAATTTTCGACACATTAGACCAAAATTCAGTCTCATAATTATGGCATATTTTGTTAGTAAAAATAAACTATTCGATAATGATATATTTAACCTCATTATCTATTAATGATATTATTTAAAAATTAACGCTACCGAATACTGATTCTACGCTAACCAATTAACATTAAAATAGATGCGTTCGTTTTTATTAAAATAAATGCCTGGATTTTGTTTTTTAATGAAAAAATTAAAAGTATTCAGCTGTTGTTATAAAAAGTTATGAACTGCATTTACAAGAAAAATATCGAAAAACACTCTTCATAAACGTTTAATAATGTTAAAATCCCCTTTTAAAGGCTTCATAAATGAGAGAATATAAAAATTGTTGAGCCTTCTATAAACTCTCGATAAAACAATTTTAAACTTTTGTTCTCAACAGACAAAAATTTGTCAAAACCAGGGACCGTATCTGTTATGACTTTTTTCAAAAAAGTCAATAAATAATAAATTATTTATTATATAAAAAAGTCGAAAAAAAGTCAAATTTTAACTGTTATTTTTGACCATAAAAATTAAAGTCAAATTTCAACTTTAATTTTTGACCAAAAAAGAAATCGGTCAAAAAATAACTATTATTTCTTGACTTTTTTTAAAAAAGTCAAATAAATAAAAATCTCTTAAGATTACTATTCCTTAGCTAACAAGCATCGCACTGCTTTATTCAAATATCGAACAGACAAATTTTTCCGCCTGACTTTTTGAATTGAAATTTCGAAAATAACAGTTATTTTCGGTCCCTGGTCAAAACTATTTCAAAAACAGAAACAATGTAAAAACAACTGTTTGAAATTAAATTCATAAAACCTTTGGTTGAATTAAAAAGGTTGTCTCGTGGCTGATCGTACTCTCTTCTCAGTGCCCACAATTGTCAAAATCAATGAAAAGCAACAATAACAACTTTATCGGCTCTACATGTTATAAATTTTCGCTTTCAGATTTTGTATGAGCTGTCAACTTCGATGTTACACTTATGGTAACTCGCTCTCACCCATGCGACAACCTTATTTATTAAACCATGATAAAACCTCTAATAGAGGCTTTATAAATGAGAGAAACTTAAAATAGAAAATGGCTGAAACATATTCCTTTATAAAGCAACTATCGATAACCGGTGCGCGTTGCTACGCCTAAAACCAACACATGTATTAAGGGTGGGATATTTAGGGTCTTGGATATTTAGGCTTGGCCTTAAACCAACACATGTATTTATGTGTCAAACCCTTAGTTTGACACCCCACACATTGCCCAATGCCCTTTCCAGTTTCTCAGTGGAAAGACATCACCAAATAGTACCTTCAATCTGAGTTTTGGTGTTCTATGGCTTTTACTTCCAAAGTGATTTTATATCAAAAATTTGGCTTGTATGGGCGGAGCCACACCACCTTGTCCAATGCCCGTCCCAGTTTTCTTGTAGAAATGGTAACTCCATTCTGAGTTTCATTGATATACGACATTTAGTTCCAAAGCTATTCGAAACCAAAAATTTTAATTACATGGGTGGTGCCACGTCCCCTTGTTTAAAGCTTGCCCAGTCGAAGGACATGAAATCATAGTAAGTTAGTACAGAGTTTCATAAATTTAAAATTTGGGCTACGGAAAAAATACCACGCCCCTCTTCCAAAAAATATTACCATTAGAGTGGCACGTGTAAATTGCGATCGAACACCGAATTCCGAGGCTGTGCCACCTATAATTCCAAAGCTTTTCAATATTATGGTATGCGAAAATTGATTCAGCGTTTTCGTAGTCCAGGCCCGTGCGCACGGTGGTTTGGGCTCCCCCTCCCCCAAGGAGGGTTTCGCACTATACTTTTGAAATCCACTGAACTCTCTGCAAATTTGAAAATTTCAATGAAGCAAAGTTTAATTTGTTGTGATTTACTATGATTCATCATTATTGAGGCTTCCCTATCTAAGTCAGCCAAGATCTGCCGAGAACACGATATTGAAGTAAGCAAACCGAAACAAGCTTCGCGCCAAACTCTTAGTTGTAATGCCCAGACTAATTTAATTGAATTTGTATTAAATTTCAACTTACCTACCATACCTAGATTTATTCGTCACTCACCACGGAGACAGTTTACTTATGCACCGTGGAATATAATCGAATTTTAGATGTCTTTTTCCATCAAAAATTTCAACCCTAGATGAAGAAGCATGCAACCAATGGAAGTATGAATCAATGAAGTGAAACTTTGGTGAACACGGATTTTTGATAAAAATTTTAGTTAAAAAATTATTTCTGTTCTACTACAAGCGAAAATCGACTGAACGGATTGACTGCACTTAATGTTCATCGGGAAGTTGACCAGTAGATCTTAAATCCAAAAGGATATCGAAATCGGTGTAATCGTCTCCCAGCGGTTTTGATTTGAAAAAATCACTTTTTCGCAAAAAATCAACGCTTTTTTCGCCGTAAGTTTTTATCAAGCTGAAATAACTACCCCAAAGAAGGGTACAAATTAAAGGTATCTGGGACCCCAAACTTGTGAACATGAAATTTTCTAAAATTTACTGAAAATAGTGGACATATAACGATTTTCCGTGATAAATACCCAAAATTTTGACTGAAATCTAAACACTGTTGCAGTAAAAAAATTTTCGAATCTAACAATCTTCCTATTCACAACTTTGGGCCCCCAGATACATTTCATTTGCACCCTACTTCGGGGTAGTTATTTTTTGAAACCGTTTGATTTTTTGCGAAAGTGATTTTTTTTCAAATGAAAAACGCTAACAGATGGTTACACCGATTTCGATATCCTTTTGGATACTTGAATCTAGCTCCCAAAATATAAGTGCCGAAAAAAAAATTTTCGATCCACCTCAATATATAACTAAAATCTTATAATTATAAACCCTCGCAGCGTGCATGCAATAATTTTTTTAGCGTTCATGTACATGAGCAGGTATGATTCCTATAAAAATTTGATTCGGGTACATGAGCTTATAAATAAATAAATAATAACTGACCATTTCAGCCCTTGGGGACTTTGAGCTAGCTTCTTATGATCAATTGTGTTGTGCGTGTTATTAAGTTTGTACACAATTGACCGAGAAATGGACCTACAGGCTTAACGCCGACTCCGAACGGCGATGAACGGAATGTTCTTATTCTCAAGAAGCTTTACATGGCATTTTTATTACTCTCTGAGGTTTGCCATTGTCTGCAGAGAGGTGGCGGCCGTACAGAAAAATTTGCTTGAGACGTTTAAAAAATACACGTGCGTATACCTTTCCGATCCCTTATATAGGCATTATTATTTTGAGAATAATGGTATTTTAAGCGCATCCACATAAGTTTCTAGGACGTAGAAAAAATTTGTAATTTTTTTTTTTTCTAAACTTCGCAGCTTTCATTACAACAAAGCAATTAAATTAGTTTATTCTTTACTCTTTGATTCCGATTTTAATGAACTGCATGTTTCTTTTTTCTTTTTTTTTTTTTTGTAAATTGCCATGTGAACCTTTTTAAACATTCATTAACACTGTTTATTGTTAATTGTTCTTTATTTGTTATACTCTTTTTTTTGTTTTAATTCTTTTGTCTATTTTGATAAGCTCTTTTATAGCGTATCAACATGTTGAGCATAAACTTTATGTGTACAGAAGAATGTGAGGTATTTTTAATAACATGTTGTTTACATTGTCATAGTTCTTGTTTTATTGTTTTATTTTTGTTTCTGTTTTTTTTTTTTTAGTGAAATTTCGCTGACCATACATATGTATATTGTTTCTACACATAGATCTCAAAGCTTTGCCTTTGATTCATTTTAACATCTAGGCCAACGACCCAAGAAGTTTATGAATTATTTACTTAAAATTTTAGTTTTATTTTTAGACCAGTTATAAATCATTTTGTTTCATTAAAACTTACACTTTAAAGTTGACAATAGCACGGTTTGTGAATTTATGTTTACTTTTGAATTAGTGTATCGACTAGTCCAGCAGAGATTGGTCACGATTGGCGCCAACGATCGTCAATTGAAAACTGAACAACATGATTCTCTGGACAATAAGCAAAGCATTACGATCAACTAGGTTGCCGCCTCTTTCAACAGCACGGATGAGT
Source organism: Pherbina coryleti (assembly GCA_943735915.1). Classification (NCBI taxonomy): domain Eukaryota; kingdom Metazoa; phylum Arthropoda; class Insecta; order Diptera; family Sciomyzidae; genus Pherbina; species Pherbina coryleti. The sequence continues at coordinate 168,177,908 of OX030950.1, read as the reverse complement.
CTGTTACTATTTAGCAATGCTATGTAATTTTAACATACATAGTCTGTTGGCCACAATATTGGCTACGATGTTTGAGACCAATGGAAAATACATTTAAATATACACTTAATTAGTATGACTTTTATTGCATTTCTTCAATGAAATGCTCATGAAAATTTGTTGAATTTTAGAAGTGAGGAATATTAGAATGGACTAAGGTAAAGACATAGAATTTGCCTTAGATTCTAATTCGTATGTTGCACTTTATTAGCCCTTCTTCCACACTCATCTATCAGACTATTATGAACCCAAGCAGACCTTACTGAATAAGTATAAAACTTGAAATTATTGATACAAAGCTTAAAGAAAAAAAAAAATATTAGTAATAGTTGTGGTGGTGAAACAATTTTTTTTTAAGTGGTTTTTAAAAAAAAAAAAAATATTTTTATTTTATTTATGCAATTAATTGACTCAAGAATGAAAACTAAAAAAAGCAAAAGTTTACTTGATTGATACACCTTTACTCCCGCTTGGAACAATTGAGTGCAAATTTAGCATTTTCCCAATATTTTAGTTAAGTTTAAGTGAAAAAAAAAAAATAAATTAATAAAATTTCAAGTCTTCAAAGAATATTTCCGTCAGCTTTTAACTAAGCTGTGCAAGAGCTGTTAAGTTTACAGTAGTGTGTTAACAGTAGTGCGTTAACAGTAGCCGCCCTGTTGAATTGCAGAAGCTAGCACAGACAACTTTAAATCAATTAATCATCAACATATCTTATATGAATTTTTTTAATAATGAAGACCACGTTCGACTAAACACACACATTTTTTGCATACAAATTATGCAAATAGTCTAGACCAAGCCGGATAATTAAAAAAGAAAAACAAACAAAAAACTGCCATGTAGATAAACAAACTCTCGCTTTTAGTCTGAAGCATGAATAACAAATAAATAACTCCATAGTTTTTGTATGACAAGCATTGTCTGCGTATACTTGACATCATTGAACTCGGGATGGTTTGGTGCTACTCAACACAGCCGAAGCGCACCAACAATTTTGCACTGTATAATATTGCTGAATTTCAATTAAAAGCCAATTTGTTTCGATTGGAACACAATTTTTTTTATTATTGAATATGCACACTTGCCATAAATTACTTTCGTTTCTTGCTATATTTAATTTGTTAGCTATAAAAACGTAAGCGAATTTGAGAAAATAAATAAATTTATACGTTTTCATTAAAAAAACAAGCATTGATTTTCGCCTTAAGAAATATACTACATTCACTTAAACAAAAATATTAAATTTCAGTTTATTTTAAATAGCATAATATTAATATTATCAGTTTTTATATAAATATTATTAGTGTTTGATTTTTTTTTTTAATTTAAAGCATAAATTAAAAATATTAGATGAAAACGCAATTTGAGTTGCACTCTACTCTTAAACAAGACAATATTTTTATAGAATCTCAAGATCACAATGTCGAATTTCAGGAAACTTTTTCTAAAATCACAAACAAGAAATAAAAAAAAATGTTGTACAAGTGATGAATGGGAAAATTTAAAGTTGTAAAACTTACCCTCAATTTCATTTCTATTCTATCTATTTCGCCACCCATTAGATCTACAATATTTTCACCATGACTTAGCAGAAATGGTTCTAGTTCCTCCACCGTTTGGAATGATTTGATCGACTGCAAGAGTAAAAAATTAATGATTTTTAATAGTTTTTGGCTCAAAAATTTATAATTTTTTAGCAATTTTCAAAAATATAATTTTTACCCTTAAAAGTTCGTTCAAATCCTGCTTATCTAAATACGAGCGCGTTAGTTCACGCCCATCAAAGTCCATTTCGGCCTAGAAAAGAAATAAACAATTTGAAAATATTTTATTTTATTCGACGATTCTTAATGCTTACCTTATAGCGTACTAGTGAGTTACCCATGTCAATACCTTTGACATCGTGTATAGCTCTGATCATTATATCACTTTCGAGTTCGGAATTAATTTTATTTAAATGTTCCTCCGAAATAGATCTGTAAAAATTGGAATGATTTAATGTTTATTTTGTGTATGTATTTATTTTGTGGTATTAGATATTTTTTTAGTTTATTATATTTATATTAAATGTTTATTATTATATTAAATTTTTAATTGATATTTCAAGGACCTATAAAATGTTTGTATGCCCAATAATGGATAGATATTTCCTTTCAATTTTAGTTCAATTGCTTTTTACATATAAGAAATATTTTATGTTGTTTTTATGAATTTTTATGAGTTTTTATGTGGTCACCTTTAATTTTTTTTTGAGAATGAATTTGATTAAATTTATTTTTTAATAATTTTCTGATGATAATTTTTTTGACAATTTTTTTATTATATTTTTAGACTTTTTTATTAGTTCCTTAATAAATTTTCGAAAATAATTTCGCAGATTTTTTTTCTTAACATATATTTTAATGTTTGAATTTGGTTTAAGAACCAATTAAGTTTTCAATTTTTTTTTTAATTTTTATAGCTTTTTAGTTATTTTTCAAAAATTTTAAGTAAACTTTGAACTTTGTATTTTGGTAATTTTATCAACTTTTAATTGAAAAACTTGAATTTTTTCAAAAATTTTTTCAGTTTGATTAAGTTTCTTGCCTTGTTATTTATTTAATTTTAATAATATATTATGTTTTTACTTTTTAAAAATATTAAAACCGATTGCGTAAGTTTTTATTACATATTCGAATAATTGAATAATTTTGTTTATACATAATTTTATTACTTTATAATATTTTTATTTCATTAATTTATTTTGAATTTATTTTAATTCATTATATTTTTCATTAACATTTTTTGTATATTTTTAAATTTATATTTATATTTTTTTTTATATTTTCCAGTTCTTTTCAAGTTTCAGTTTCGTTTTTTTTTTTATAATTATTTGATCAAAACCTTCGCATTTAACTTACTTTCCTACAAGTGCAGCAACATTTGTATAGATTATAAACGATGCCACACCGCCAAGCATGCAGCCGACCAGCAAGGATCCAAAGGCATCAAATACTGGATTACCCGTCACTTGTGTCAAACCCATGCAACCTGCAGCAAGTGCCACGCTAGTCACCGCTGCAGCATCTTCAGTGAGCACCACATTTACACAAGGATCCTTGCCATCAAGCACTGCATGCATACAGATAAATAGATCAAATTATTTTAAAATTCTTCTAACCCGGCTCAAACTTACCATAATCCTTAAAAGTTATACTCCTCAATTTGGCTGAACGACGCACTTCATTCATAGCCACTAACAGCGTAGCGCCCTCAGATACTAGCGAGCCTCCGAGAATAAAAAAAGCCCAGAAAAAATCTTGCACAGGCTCTGGATGCAATAAGCCCGTAATGCCATGATAGAAGGATAGCCCAGTACCAACACAAAATATGCCCACACCAGATATAAGTGAGGAAACATATTTCATATTAGCATAGCCATAGGGATGGTCCGAGTCAGCCAACTGTCAAAAAGTTTATATAATTTTAATAAGAACTTAAAATAATCTGTTGGCCATGAACTCACTTGTGTGGATTTATGTATGCCATAGGCCAATATCAATTGATTTATGGTGTCGGCCAGCGAATGTATAGCTTCGGCAAACATGCTATGCGAACCAGTATATATCCAGCCACATACTTTGAATATAAAATTTATAGCGTTTCTGTAACGAGATGGATTAAAGTTAGTTCATCAGCAGAAACTTTCATAATATTGCTATAACTAACATTCCAATAGCAATTAAAACTACTTTTCCCGACTTTCCCTTCAGGCCACGTTCTTCATCACAACATACAGCACGACTACCAATTTCTCGACGGTAATCACGTAAGCGACGTTTCACCGTGAAAATATCTGCAATAGAATTGAAAAGTTTATAAAAGTTGTGAATATTTAACGAGCAGTAAGACACACTTTGTTGATGCTTCTTGCGTTCAATTTCACGCTTCAAAGTCTCACGTAGCAGATTTTCACGTGAACCCCAAACCTCAATGGCTTTCGCCTCAACATCCTTGCGCCAATAGACGGTGATGGGCGGTTCCTGTTCATACGGCGAACGTCGTTTTATCTTCGACAAACTTTCTATATCCGAAGCCTTGAGTAGAAAATCAGACATGGCGCGCGCGGGTGTAATAAAATTTCTCTCCAAGGAAGAACGATTTAAATCCACCTTGATACGTTTCTGCATGGTCATGAAAAAAAAGAAAAGAAAAATAAATAAATAAGAAATATTATCAAAAGATTTTTGATTCTTTTGCTAACCTTTGGCTTTATTTCCGGTGGTGGCTGCAGAGGCTCTTTTGGGGTCGCCTCCGTTAAAATTTCTGCGGCAGATTTAACTTTCGCATCCACTTTCTTTGTTGTCGCTTCGACAAGTGGTATACCTAAAGTTTCAACCGGCTCAGCATCGACAGTGGTTTTTTTCAATGTCTCTGCTTTAAGGTTGGACTTTTCGAAAATAACATCATTAATTTTAGAGTCTTCGATTGTTGTTGTTACAGAGAGTACTCCTTTCGATGTTTTAATTTTAAGTTTTTTTGTTTGTGTTGTAGCCGATGTGCTGGGCTTTTGTTTTATCGCTGTTGTAGATGCAGTACTGGAGACTATAGACTTTTCCTCGCCTTCAGTGCTCAAGTCTTTCTTTTCACTAGCAACAACATTTTCCTTATTTTCAACTTTTGCTTGAGTAGGTGCGGCGGAAATAATCTGAAGAAAGCAAAGGTACAAAATAAACTAATTTTTTTCAAAATTTTCATAATACGCACTGGTTTATCCTTCGTAGAGTAGCGCTTCGTCCAAGCATTAGCTAACCAAGGTTTATCATTTCTTAAGCTAAGTAGCAGAATCTTGCTGCTGGAACAACCGGCTCCGCTGTGCGAATCATTCGAAAATATTCTAAAGGGAACCTGAAAAAGTAGATTAGTGTGTTTATTAGTAGAAAATGTTTGGAAATTATTTTCAATGGCTTTACTTTATAGGCTAAACGTTGTCTCAGCCGCAGCGCTACGTCCACACTGCGCGGCAACATCTTCAAGCCAAATTGACCCAATTGCCTAGAAATCTACAGACTAGACCGTATGCGATCCAAACGAAAATTGCTTTCTTTTTGTTATTATTCTTTTGTTTCCTATTTTTCGTTACTAAAAATAATAATTATCTGAGAAAGGTGATCAGAGCGAAAACACAACAATGAACATTTCTTATTAGCATGCAGATTTTGATGAGTTGGAACGCCACTTGGAATTTGTTGCATTACTTCATTATCCGCCTGTTTTCTTTTGCCAATAGTTTGTTTAAAATTATTTATGTAAACTTTTTCCAAGTTGCCAGCAAACGATACATTGCTCAGCACTAGCACTACGTCATGCAATCACAGTTGCTCAAATTCCTATTTTTTCTCAGCTTCTACTTTTACAAGCAATTCAATATAATGGAAATATCCACAAAATGTACTTTTTTTAGCTATTTTTTAATTATTATTTAAGAAAATAGCAAAGAATTTTCGGAAATTTTCACAAAAACAATTATTTTTTTACGTTCAGCGCCGGAATAACGTCAAAATATTACGATCAACTTTTGACAAGACTTGATGACCTGTTCACAATAGATGTGTGTATTGTGAATATTTATTGTAGAAATCTCGCCACGATTCAATTTTGTAAGTAATAGGTATATTCGCATATGTGCTACTTGATAATAGAATTAATATATATGTTAGAAACTCTTGAAATTTTCTGATCTAATAGATCGAAACGTTCCCTTCGATTTTTTCTGTAGCGATGAATTAGAATGAAAACAAAACTGTCTCTTAAGCCTGTATGACTCTTCATTTTTTTGTCTAATTTTAAAATCTGAAAACAAGTGGCGGGTTGGCAAGACAACAATATTTTTGTCTATTGTGCGAGAATAGAATAGAAACATATTCAGTGGTAAGAACCAATTTTGACTGTTCAGCAACATTGTTAATTGTCGCTGATGTTTTTTTCTTGCAAGAATCTACACCAACAATAAAAATTCTGGTATATTAAAATAAAATTGTTTTTAGCTAAACAAGAATCTTGTTGATAAACAACCATAATGAAATCTTGTCAATACAAAGATTTGAGTATTTTCAAACTATTATATGGTTGCTAAAAAGAGAATAATTTTTTATTAAGCCGCGTTTCCATGCTATCTTTTATGATCTTCTCCTATCCCATATCACAAAATACTTCCTATAAAGAGCGAGATGCATATATGACATTGTAGCTATAAAAGTTTGACATGCCATATTTGTAAACAAATAAATGAATTAATGTTTCAAAATTATTTGATATTCTATGGATCAATTACAGTGCCCATCTTGTTTCGATGGACGCGCCATTCCCTATCCTTCGGATGAGAATCGTCAGTGTGCACATAATCAATCAATTATCTATACTACATCATTCTGATAGGAATATATATGTACATCACAAAACAGCCAATCGAATCACGAAACAATCTTAAACGAAGACCGCTTACATATTTAATATATTTTCAGTATATTGTTTTGAACAATTTCATCATTTTGCTGGAATTAGATATTGAAACATACAAATATAGACAAAATTCGCAAAAAGATACTTTTTATTCAATATTGAAAGAAAACAGGTTGTATAAATTTATAAGCGGGAATTGCAAAAAACGAAAAAACGCACGAAATTCAATAAATACCACAAATTCAAAAAATATGTATAAACGCTCTGTAATACCTGTGACACATTGGCATAGGAAACCTTGATTATCTTTTGTAGTTTAAAATATAACCATTGGGGATGACACACTCAATATTTTTGTTTACTAGTTTATAAAAATAACGAGAAATATGGATAAGCGAACAAGACTATAATCATATATTTCAGAGACTTTGCGCTATAGTTCTCAACGAAAGTGTAGAAAGAGGAATATCAAAATCAGCAGCTAAAACTTGTTTAACTGCGATAAACGAGTTTCGGAAACTAGTTTTGACTAAACGAATTTTAAACATAGTTTAGCAGATATTTAAACGAGAAAAAACACTTAAACGAGTTTAAATGGACCAATGTGTCGCAGGTATAAGCCACCATTCAACAAATAGAAATAGAATCCGAAACGCAGTCCGTCCAAATGCTGCGTCCAAATACTGAGCAGAATCTTTGCGTTTATTGTTCTTTTACGCGCTATGTTCACGTTCTAAAAGTTAAACGGCTTGCCATATAGTTTGCAATGAATTTGATAACATTCATGCCTTCAACAACATGACTTGAAATCATCACGGCCCAATGATCAGCGTGCTTCAACGTTAAGTTCTTAAACTGGAATTGTTATCAAAGATAGATTTGCCATCAATTTCGTTGTGGTTTCTGATGTGCCACCCTGGCAAACGAAATTGGGAACAACGCGATAAAAACAATAACTCTTGAAGCCGAAGCCTTTCTCGCGAGTAGACCAAACGCGGAAATTTTCCCCTAATGAGTCCCACAGGCTGACCATCAGCGGCCATATCTAAGAACTCACGAGGTATTTTTTTCTTGCTAGAAATAAAATTGAAATTTTATTATTGTTAGCCGAATTGATTTACAAAATTTTGTTGATTTTTTTTTTAATTTTCAAAACTTGACAACACACAAACAACAATTTTTAAAATGGTAGTCAAATTTATAGCAAGTGATAACCTTTTATAGCAAAAGTTCAAAAAGCTGAACTTTTTCTATCTCCTAGTATCACATGAAATCACAGAGGATATCACATGTTATAAAAACAAAAAATTAATGTCTGTTTCACACTCACATTCGTCAATCCCATATGGTGGGGGTCACATACTTTTTCTTTCTAACAAAAAATGTGATTGTGGGAGATCGTAAGTGTAGCATGGAAACGCGGCTTTAGTTACATTTTCTGAAATAAATTCAACAACACTGATATTGTTAATAATACCAACAAGTTTTTTTTGGGTGTAGTTGCATTGAAACAAGAAGTTGACAGCAAATATTTTATCGAAACTTAACGACGAGCGAATTGAGAGAAACGTCAAAAGCTATATGTCAATTCGTGCTATATGCATACTCACTTACACCTATTGAATCTATGCATTAGTACTATTTGAACTGCTATATTTTCATTTTTAATGACAAAAAAATGAGCAATTTAATGAAGTATCAAACAGGCTTTAAGCTATTGCACTTTCTTTTTGTTTCTAGCTAATAAAATTAACGGCTATTGTTTCCACATTAATTTTTAAGACAACGGAATGGAATGTTTCCACTTTCATTTTTAGCACAGGGGAAAGGAGTGTTTCCATATAAATTTTCCGTCCAGCGCAGAGGAATGTTTCCACATTAATTTTAAGCACATGAAAAAGGAATGTTTCCCTGTTTATATCCGGGAATGTTTCCATTTCCAAGAGGAAACGTGTCGAATTTGTTTTATTTCTGTTTTCTCAATTTGTATCACTTTATTTAGTTCAAAAATTTTGCTATCAACTGTTCTCAACTTTGGGCATTTTTCCACAATATTTGACAAGTGAAACGCAATACTGCCAGGTGTTAACGAAAAAAATATCAATTGCCAATGATCTTTTCAAATCTCTTCAGCTTATATAATGACATCAAACACACCAAATATTTAAAGTTTTTTTAAAATTATTCTATATTAATTTCGTTTCGAAAATTATTTAAAAAACGGCAATATGTTCACTGTTCATATAAATTGTTATTACTTCACTATCGATTTAACTAGCATGCATATTTTTTCACTTGCACTTGCGATGACAATAAAGTCGATAACATTATCACTTACACGCCGTCTCCACGAGGCATAGCACTTGCCATCATATACATCAAGGCATCGAAAAATCTACTGGAGACCGCATACGCCATGGCATATCTTATGCCCTGCGATAAATACCATGATTTATTGCATGGGATTTATCTCATGGCATATGCTGTACTGCATACCAGAATTTCAATGGAATTGAAACATTAGCTGTGTTCGATGACTGCTCTAGATTGAAATTTCTCACTCCAGATCAGCAAAAAGTGTTCGATGAGTTCCTTTTTCTGCTCTTAGCTGCTCTCACTTGCTCTTGATCTTTGTTTTTTTAAAGTTGCTATAAGTTGCGCTTTTTGCTCTTTTCTACACTACTATTTTTTGTGGTGTAAGTTGGAGCAGCAAATAAACCAATCAGCTGTTTTAGCTATTGTAAGAAAAATAGAAAGTTTGAAAAATAGTAACTGCAAAGATGGCTTATAAAAAGGTATTTATTAGGTTTTATTTTGTTTGCTTAATGGAAACTAGCTAACTTTTGAACGTTTTCAGACTCATTCCTTCATTGAGCAGGAATCCAATAGGTGACTTTTGACAGTTTACTCAAACTTGATATTTTTTCGTTCTTTTAAAAAATGGCTCTATTCTGCTCTGAAATTATTTTTGACGACTTAGCAGATCTGCTCTACTCTGCCCTGCTCTGCACTGAGAATTTTTCATCGAACACAGCTATTTTCAGTTTTACGCGCTTCTAATTAGAATTTAGATCACTTTTAATACAATTAAAAATTGATTCTAAAATGCATTCGAATAATGTTATTAAATTAATAAATAATTTCAACTAACATGCCATGGCATAAAATCTCCACCAAGCAAATACTGTTACACATTTTGACAGCTGGCACTCAAGCCTTGATATATGTGATGGCATGGGTTATGTCTCGTGGAAACGGCCTATTATGTATACTATGCAAGGAGAGTTCCTTATCATATATCAATGTTCACACATTCACATTCTACCTTTAAAACATTTTGCTGTAATGGAACCTATTGTATCTATTAAATACGTCAAATATGCCTCAAAATAAATCAATCGTCATTTGAGCTTAAAATAGGTCAAAATGACGTATTTAACGTCACAATGGCATCGCTGGTGACAACAACGAACAAGTTTCAGCCCTAAACTTGAACCAATGTTATTAAAGCTGGCAGTGCTTTAGTTTTACTTTTTATTAGCCCTAAAAGCATGCTATACAATTTGTCACATATTGAACAGCTGATACAAGTGCTGCCAACTGACACAATAATAATTAGGGCGTACAATTTACTTTAGCTTATAAGACAGGAAACGAAAAATTATCATATGTATTCCAGTCTACTCAATGCCATGGTATAATTAATCAGGTAGGTGTGACAGTTTTCCAGCGAACATAAATTGTCAAAAATCATGACCCAAAATTTCAAAGAATTTAACATGAAAAATCCATTAAATTTAATATGTATGATAATTCGGTCCAGCATACTTTTTAACCTACCTGTTAGATAACATGTGTTGTCTAGCGAGACAACACTGGTTGCTGATAAAGTATTACGTTCACTTTGTTTTTGCACCGGTCTTTCATTGATAAATTTTTTAATAATTCCTTCGTTTCAAATGGCACTCCTGACGCAACTTCTACCAAAACTGGCCAGAATTTCATCAAATGTTGGGACATTACCTGCCGGCTATTTTAATTTGGCGTTGCAGAATATTCGTCGCATGTCTGATGTAGTTGTTGGCAACGAAGTGCTTGTGGAGCGTCTGCATGGTGACCGGGAAGGAATAACAGTGTTGGGTCTGAACCGTCCAGAAGCCAAGAATGCCTTTAACATCGACCTCGTAATGACATTTTCCGAAATAGTAGGCGATCTTAAACGTGATGGCGCCTCACGCGTGGTTATCCTGCGTAGCTTGACACCTGGCATATTCTGCGCTGGCGCAGATCTGAAGGAACGCAAAAATATGTCGCAGGAGGAGGTAGCTGAATTTGTTACTGATCTGCGCAGTCTTTTGGTTAGCATCGAACAGCTGCCAATGCCTGTGATTGCAGCCTTAGATGGTGCTGCTTTGGGTGGAGGATTGGAAATGGCACTGGCCTGTGATATGCGCACTAGCGCTGATAATGCCAAAATGGGACTAGTAGAAACACGTTTGGCCATCATACCTGGTGCTGGTGGTACTCAACGACTACCGCGCATTCTGAATCCCGCCCTAGCAAAGGAATTAATCTTCACATCGCGCATTTTTAGCGGCACGGAGGCCAAAGAAATGGGTATTGTCAATCATGTTGTGCCACAGAACGAGACAAAAGATGCAGCTTACCAAAAAGCCTTGGAACTGGCGGAAGAAATTCTGCCAAATGGGCCAGTTGGCGTGCGCATGGCCAAACTGGCTATTGATAAAGGCATGCAAGTTGATTTGAACACTGGTTACTCCATAGAAGAGGTCTGCTATTCGCAAGTTATACCCACCAAAGATCGACTAGAAGGCTTGAAGGCATTTGCAGAGAAACGCAAACCAGTCTACAAGGGGGAGTAAAAAATTTAATCAATCTTAAACTTGATCCAGTTCTCCCACTAAGAATGAAAGTGCATTTATTTGGTTTGCAGCTCATAAACTTTATGATTATTTTTTTTATTTGTAGTGTTTATTTTAATGATTTTTATTGTTTTAAAAATATGTAGGCCATAAGCATGAAAACAATGTTATTGTTAATGACTGATTGAATAAATGCTTTACATACAGTTGAGGCTAAATATTTCATGTGAATAAATGAGACGTGCTTTTAAGTGACCTAAAGGTATTTGGAGAACAATGCATGAATTGTTTTACACGTTTTACAAAATATTTGTTATAATTGTTTAATAACTACAAAATATCGCACAGAAAATATGATTTTAACGAAATTTTCATTATACATTGAATGTGAAGAATTTTTGTAAATATTAATTTATGGATTCAAAAGTATTCACATCAGTCACTGTTATATTTGGACTCATAAATAAGTTACATTTTCCCTAAAAAATGGAATTACTCCACTTGTGCTTTGAGAAGCTAATATGCCCTTTTCGAAATTGCAAATTAATTATACAGGGTGGGCCAAAAGTCACCATGGGGCTTAAAAATTTAATAACATTTTCGTTCATATATATTTTTGGATTTTTTTTTTTTAGATTGTAAAATACACAAAATGAAAATTTTTTTCACTAAGTATGGAAAATAATGTCACTTAAATGACATTGTGTCTTGGGCAGTGTGGACAGCAGCTCCATCGTGCTGAAACCACATCTCAGGACTGGTTTCAAGAGCAGGACGAAAAAAATATTCTATCATAAACCGATACCGCTCTCCATTTACGGTTACATCACTTTCATCTTCATTTTCGCAGAAGTAAGACCCAATGATATTTTCAGATGTAATGCCACACCATACTGTACATCTAATGGGGTGCAATTGGCGTTGATGAATGGCTTTTGGATTTTCAGAAACCCAGAACCTACAGTTCTGCTTATTAACAAAGCCATTCAAATGAAAATGAGCTTCATCACTCATAATCAGATTTTCAATCAAATAATTTCATTTATGTCCAACTGTTTAAATTTAACTGCAAAATTTAGACGTTGCCGATGATCTGCGAATTTTAATTCTTGCACCAATTGCACCTTATATGGGAATAACAGTAATTATTATTTTAAAATGCGCCGTAGTGACGTACGAGCCATAACTAGCTGAGCAGAACACCTTCTGGTAGATTTTTCTGATGTTCCGTTAACACTTTGCTCTACACGGTCAATATTTTCCTCAGTACGAATTAAACGTGGTCTACCGGTTCGAGGCAAATCTCTTACGATGCCATGTTGGTGGTGACGATGAACTAAGCAACGAATCATTTCTTCAGAGGGTGAAATTCTGACCTTAAAATGTCGACGATATGATCTTTGTGTTAAAATAATTGATCGCTGATTTAAATAATAAAATTCTATTATTCTGATTCTTTGTTCAGTTGTGAATCTCTCCATTATTTATTCTCCAGGTCAGGCCCGTAGACAAGGGGGGCTTTTTAGGGTTAACCCCCTCTCCCCCCTTTATGGTCCAAAAAGTATAAAAAAATAATATATTAGCATTAATATAACTTTGCCAATTTGTGAATACTTGCACGTGCATCTTTTTTCGCACGTGCATCTTTTTTCTCAAACAGTTCAAACTGCAAGTGTAAACAGCAACAGCGAAAACATCAACACGCTTAAGTTATCGAAAAAAGTTCGATACATTCAATTGAACTTTATCCACCACCAGCAATTTAAGAATTTATTGCGTTAATACGTGTTACGTGAAAGTTGTAAAATTTTGATTGAGTCTCGTTAGATAACTTTAAGAGTTTCTATTGTTAATTTTACTGTTCCAAAACTACAAAAATGAGCCTACTTTCTTGGCTGCAGAAACCAGAAGTAAAAAAGGCTACAACGGTGGAAAGTAAGTGCTTGATTTAAATGATTTTTTTTTTTCCTTTATCAATGCGTAAATGTGTTAAAAAGTTGCCGAATATGTCTGAATATTTGAAAGCTGTTTTTTTTTTGGTAGCGTGTTTCCATTGATTGAATAATAATTGATTTACTTTTTGCTTGATGCATATAATATTATATTTCATCTGTATTGCAGAATACAAAAAAGTTTTAAAGTGTTTTTTTTTTCGAGTTTGTCGCTTTGTTACAAATTCATTTTTAAAGTATTGTCCATCGCTAGCCACTGATTTTTCCCATCTTTCTGGCAATTATATAAAAATATCGTTTCATTTATCGATATCAAAAACTATCGATAATTTGTTTAAGCCAAACTCCCCCCCTTAGGTAAATCCTGGCTACGGACCTACTGCAGGAAAAAAAAAATAAAAAAACAAATAGACGAAAAAGTTAATAAATTTTTAAACTCCATGGTAACTTTTGGCCCATCCTTTATAAACTAATATGTATTTTTGACGTGATAACTTTACGTTTTAAAGTTTACTTCAAAAAAGTTGAAAAATGTATGTTTTTCAAAATGCATCGGCGTTGCATGGAAATTTTACTAGCGACTATAAGTGCTAAGATAAGATTCACGACAGCAAATATTGGGTCTTTGACCTCTCTGACACCAAAGAGGCAACCGTTTAATGCAGTGAAAGTGCAACAACAATGAAAAACGTTGTATAGAATTATAACTCGGTGACTTTTAACGATACTGTAGATTAATAAGACCGATAATAAAAGCAAATCCTTTGGGCTTATAATAAAAATAAAAATAAATTGATAATGTGACAGGTCTCCTTAGAGAACTCCTTCATGTAATGTAATTACACCATCGTTATTTGGATTTATTGTATGACACTAAGGTAAATGTAAATGCACCATAAAAACAAATAACAAAAGCAAAAGTAAAATTAAAAGCAGTGTTAAAACAAAAAACAAAACTTTAAAGTTGTCACGCCAAATAAACCTATTCAGATAATTATCGCTGATAACGATATGTAACGAATACTAGTCTCTCATTACTTCCACGCCCATAATCTTAAATATCTATATAACAATTCTTAAGTGTTTATTCAACATACTCTTGCGTCGCATAAAAATAATGATTAATATGAACAAGTTTAAAAATAACTAATAGTTAAGTATAGATAACAATAAATTATAAATTGTTTTGCAAATACAACTCTTGTTTCGTAAATATAATTGTTAATGTAGCATTTGTTTATGTTTTAATAAAATATTTATTTTAAACTTCACATCAAGTGCATATATGCGAATATGTGAAAATGAATGAGCAACTGCGTACATAATAAAATTGTAGTATCTATTAATATTTTTATAACTAATTTTTAATTGTTGCGGAAGTTCACACATAAGAACTATATGCGGAAATTCAATATAAATATTAAAAGAAATCTTTATTTCAGAATCACGTTTTTTGTAAAAAATTACCTAAGGCGCTGAAAGCATACTAATTGACAACTAATTCATCATCACATCACGAATTAATTTGTACGTGTAAAGATCAGTTTATTTACATTTTTGCATTTTAAGGTAGTTCAACTGATAAAGACAATGAAAAACTTGAAGTCAATATTCTTAAAATTATATTTTGCAATATTTTGTTTTTTTTTTTTATGAAATTTTGTTTTGGAAGCATACTCAGACATAAACAAATGTTTGTCTCTAGTTTACATGTTAATTAATAATAAAAATTTCATACTAATTTTATTTTTGTCTGCAAAAATATTGTCGACTCAAAATCTTCGGCATTAAATAAAAAAAAAAAAATAAAAGATACTTCATTCTCATATACTCTATCGGTAAAAAGTTGGGAAACCCGGAATAAAAAATGAACTTTTTATGTTTGCCGTCTTTTTAGCGACTATTTTCCTATTTAACGAGAACATTTGTTATATTTATAATAAATTGCTAACAACTGTTTAATGACAAATATTTGCATATATTTCTCATTCCATTTCGTATCTTAATTTTCAAATAATGTCTTCCCACTTGTACGTGACGTTATTTTAAATTACATAATTTTAAATTGATAAGATTTAATTGAGACTGATTCATATTATTTTCAAATTTGCCGAAACTTCTGAAAATAACTCACACTACAATAAACCAAACATTTTCTATTTTTTGTTTCCTACATAAATTTTGATTTCACAATAAATTTATTTTAATTTATTTTAATTAATCAAATGTTTATTGAAAAAAAAAACACATAACATCAAATCGAAGAAATCAATTTTAAAATTATTTTATTTTAGTTTTAGCCCATTAACTCCTCAGAATTGATCCAAATTGAAGTTTTTTTTAGAGTTTTCTCTTTTATTACATTGTTGTTAAAAATATTGATAAATCCTTTAACCCTTTAATTTTTACATATTTTGAAATACAAAATTAACAGAAAAATTGTATTTTATTATTTTCAATTAAAATGACTTGAATAATACTTAGAATTTATCCTATACACACACCTTCTATATAGTCTATTTCATTTTTAACTGTAGAAACATCGTAGAAACATCGATCTGAGCATATTGTCAAGTAAAAGCTAACTTTGTTTAATTAAAATTATATGTTTTTATATTTTTGTTTAAATTCTGACGAATAATTAAGGTCAAATGTTGTGAAAATCATATAAAACTGTTTAGAATACTTCAAACATTAAGGTTCTAGTAGAAATCGATGGAAAATGTTTGTCTTTCTTTTTTGTTTTATTTTCATCCTTAGGATCTTGTTTATGGGTCGGTGTAATCATTGGTCCTCAATTCTCTAAAAAATTGAGGCCGGCGTTAGCGTTACCATCAACGAGGAGCGGCAAAATCCACCTTATGGTCCAAGTTCTCGCCTTCGGATTACCAAACGTTTCTCTCCTGCGAAATTCACTGAATAGCTAAAATCTTTTATAGTGAGGGTCTTATCAAACAACACTTTGAGAGGTTCTTTGCAGATAAAGGTGGAGAGGTTCTACCTGCGTGGAGTAATGAAGATACCACAGAGATGGGAGAAGGTGATCGAACGAAACAGCGAATATATAGTTGATTAATGTTGATCCGATAATGTGGCGTCCGTGGCGTAGTTGGTTAAAGTGCGTGGCCGCTATGTCAACGAACTTGGAGACCCAGGTTCGAACCCCAGCAGCGACAGAAAATTATTTGAATTAAAATAATTTTTCTGTACGGCCACCACCTCTCTACAGACAATGGCAAACCTCAGAGAGTATTCAAAATGCCATGTAAAGCTTCTTGAGAACAAGAACATTACGTTCATCGCCGTTCGGAGTCGGCGTTAAACATGTAGGTCCCGTTCTCGGTCGATTGTGTACAAACTTAATAACACGCACAACACAATTGATCATAAGAAGCTAGGTCAAAGTCCTTTCAAGGGCTGAAATGGCGAGTTATTTATTTTATTTATTAATGTTGATCCGATTTATAAAATAAATGAGCCTATACAGTACATAAAAAACCGTGCTGACTTTTTGACCATCCCAATAATTTACTAAAAAATATATTTCAAAAACTTGAGTAGAAATTTGAAACTGATCGGTTCAGTTATTTTCAAGGAATCTTGCTCACTGACTTCAAAAAAATTGTTTTGAGAAAATCGCGTAAAATGTTTTGCTTTTCTGAGACAAACGCAAATATGCGGGTAACTTTGTGAATATTCGTCGGATAAACGTGATATTTTCTGACTATTCTAACCTCTTCTGTTAAGAACATTTTTTTAAAAATTTCATTATTAATATTTACTTTATTCGTAAAATTTTATTAAATTTTATTTTATTTCATGACATTATTATTTTGTACGATTTCTCGATCTTGATTTTATCAATTTAATTATTCTTTCCACTTCATTAGATAGTTAGTAGATAGTTATACAGCTTTATTGTGCTCAAAAATCTATCCCGACACACCCCAATAAATGCACGCCATTGTGAGTGGGTTGAAATGTGAGAACCTTGAAATTATCTTTTTTAAAATATTCACCGATTCATTTAGATCCGATTCGAACTGCATGTTTAATAATTATCAGGTAAATAAACATTAATTCCGCATTTCTTAGCATTTCCGCCATTGGCGCACTGATGATCAGCAATATTATGATCATCATTATTCTGATCATCACTTCATGTTCCGTTCATTTTGCAATTTTGTCCCATGTATCAATTTTACTTTGCAATTAAAAAACAAAACTTCTATAGATGTGTTCTACGTATAGATGTGTCATCCATTCAATCACTGATCATGCAATAATTATCTGATCGAAGTTAACATTACAGCAAACCAACACGAATTGCTTTAGTTATTCAAGTAGACAAGATATAAGCTGCAACCGACAAAAAATTGCAACTAACTGATCATAGTAATTAGCCGATGATAGGACGCTCACAAAATGTACACAGAGAAGTGAACTTCTACACAACGCCACAACGTTATAAGTGAATAAAGTTAAGTGACGCGCATTGATACTCGCATAAAGTGAAACAACCTACGGCGTTCTAAACTGGTTGACATCGATTGTCAAATTATTGACTAAATGACAGCGTGGTGTCGCGACAAGATTTGAATTACCACAGTAAAGCATGGCAATTTTTTTAAATATTCAATTAGTCTAATTACATAAAAATTAGAATTTTTCATACAGAATTAATTTTTTTCGTTTTTGAACGTATTACAATTGAAACAAGCAGTTATTCTTGACAGCGCGTGGGAAATTTTTATTTCCATTAGAATACTTTGTACAATATTTTCCAAGATTTAGACGCATATGTCAGACGAAATTTAATGCATGTTAATGGTTTTATAATTTTGAGTAAAAATTGTCCCACACAAGATGGAGATTGTATGGGAAATTAGTCGGGACTTGTTTGAGCTTTTCATTTAAGCCTAAACAAAATTATATCATGGGCGACCTCGGTTGTTGAGTGGTAGCATGCTTGATTGCCACCCCAGAGATCTCGGGTTCGAAAAAAGTTCAAGGCAGCAATGAATTTATTTAAACTATTCACTGGTTGCTCAGCGATTCCAGCACCATATAGCAATTCTTCTTTTTCTTTTTTATGTCCTTCGTTTTAAGTTTGCAATTCTACTTTTGGAGCTTCGGTCTACGCCTCGATTATCCATTTACTGAGCGGGTAACATTTCTATAATATTCAGCTCGTTTATCACTGCTAAACTGCTTGAACTTCCTTCATTGAAAAAGCAAGCAGCCAAATATATCCTTCCAAATACATTAGTGACTTTCTTCCAAGTATATGATTTAAATTACTATCTGAGTGACAGCGCCGTTTTATTGTTTTAGGAAAAAGTATTCACCACTTTTAAGTAAAAATATATAAATTTTTTCTTTTTATTAAAAATACTTTATTGATCAAAATATTTTCCATTCATTTCAACTATCTTCTTTTCAGCGACTAGAACTATAATTCCTTTATTGTAGTGTTCCGATGTTCCATCTTTGAAAAACTGATACAGGTACTTTTCGCAGTCGTCTTTTGAGCTCAATTCATTTCCAGCAAGAGAGTGTTGGAGCGATCGAAATAAATTATAAGCTGTCGATTTAATGTCAGGATATACGGTGGATGCATCAAAACTTCCAAACCAAAAGTCTCTTAGTTTTTGCCAAGTCAAGATGGGTGCTGCCGAGCGTTGTCATGATGAAATGCAACACCTGTCCTGTTGAGTTCCGGTGTCTTTTTTCAATTTATTGCTTTAACCGCATTAATTGCTGATAGAAGAGGTTCGAATCAATCAAGGGCGTACGCAGCAATTTGAGAAGGGGAAAAGGGGCAGATTTATTTTTCTTTACCAATTTTTTAGACAAGAATTAATTTTCTCGGGTTTCCTGCAAAATCATTCAAAATGAGTTCTTCCATCTCCTTCTTCTTCTTGACCAATCGTCTATGCGCACTTAACATACACAAACCTACGAACAATTCTTGAATAAATTAAAAAAAAGAAAAATTACGTTTCCCTTATAATAATACGTCCTCCTTACCATTCAAGCGAGTTTCTGTCATCGTAGTACTCAGCCATGTTTTTACTCTTCTTAAAGTGCTGAAGCATCTTTGACACCGTTCTTGGAGCTTAATTTTTTCCGACCAGAACCGTTTTGGAACAACATTATCGTATGGTATAAACTTACCTCTTAAAATACTACTTTACTGCTAAAATTATTAGTCAAAATATTTAAAAGTAGCTTGTGTCTTATGATAATGAAACGCACCTTATATAGATACTAGCATACCCGTTCCCAGCGTTGCTTGGGATAATAAATATAAATATAAATATAAATATGAAAACATATTTAAATAAAGACTCGATATTTTGCGCAGCTGTTCAAGCCACAATCTAACGCAATGACATTTCAGACCATTGAACACACAACAGCCATGGTAGTGCAAAACATTTCACCCCCACAGCTTACATGCAATTTAAATCACCATCATGGTTAAATTAATAAGGTTATCTTGGGGCTGATCGTACACTCTTTTCAGTACCCACAATTGTCAAAATCAATGAAAAGCAACAACAACAACTTCATCGGCTTTACATGTTATCAATTTTCGCTTTCAGATTTTGTATGAGCTGTCAACTTCGACTTGACAGTTATGGGCACTCGCTCTCACTCTTGCGACAACCTAATTAGTTCAACCATGATTATTTCCATCCAATTTTACCATAAGATCATAGAGTTAGTTTCGCCATTAATAAAAATGTTTACGGCCTTTAATGACAATCTTATATTTTTTTTTTTTTTTACTCAGCTTAATTCTAAAATTATGTAAAATTTATCTCAATCTATTTATTAGATCTTTTAACTCAGTAGCTTTTGAAATAAAAAGAGTGGCAAGCAATCTTAGTATGAAAATCAAAACAAATACGATATATTGGGCTTATGGCAACACTGCAGCAGAAATAAACTGAGTGCAACTATCCACTCAAGATGGCAGCGCGGTGAGTAATACTCTCACCTCTCTCTCTCAACAAAGAGCTTAAGCTATTCTTTGTTATTTTGTGCTGCTTATACAATGACAGCATTGATTAAAATGCACGAATTCTTAAATAATTAAATCAAAAGTTTTACCAAAAACGTAGTACCCAGTAGCAGGGTCGCTTATTATAGCAATTGAATAGTGGAAGAATTATTAAAATCGGTTCAGCGGTTACCCCGTGATTGAACGATAAAAATCCGAGAGAACCCTTTTATATAATAGTATAGAATAGATATAGATATAGATAGATATAGATATAGATATAGATTAATAGATATTAACGTGCATCAGGCACGCAGCCAAGAGGGAGGTTTTGGTGTTAAACCCTCCTCCCATAGGGTCGAAAAAGAAACAAAAAAGAGTTGGCTATGCCGTGGACACACCCGTAGGTTTTGACGTGACGAAGTTTCTTGTTGTTGTTGTTGTTAATGTTGATGTTGATGTTTGTGTTGATGTTGATGTTTGTGTTGATGTTGATGTTGATGTTGATATTGATGTTGATGTTGATGTTGATATTGATGTTGATGTTGATGTTGATGTTGATGTTGATGTTAATGTTAATGTTTATGTAGATGTTGATGTTGATGTTGATGTTGATGTTGATGTTGATGTTGATGTTGATGTTGATGTTGATGTTGATGTTGATGTTGATGTTGATGTTGATGTTGATGTTGATGTTGATGTTGATGTTGATGTTGATGTTGATGTTGATGTTGATGTTGATGTTGATGTTGATGTTGATGTTGATGTTGATGTTGATTTTGATGTTGATGTTGATGTTGATGTTGATGTTGATGTTGATGTTGATGTTGATGTTGATGTTGATGTTGATGTTGATGTTGATGTTAATGGTTATAATGTTGGTGTTGGTGTTGGTGTTGGTGTTGGTGTTGGTGTTGGAGTTAGAATTGTTGTTGGATTTGGAGTTGGTGCTTTTCTTTTAGCTTTTTTTTTTTCTTCCCCATTGGTTGTGCTCTAATTTCAATTCATCCAGCAAAAGTGATGCATATGCGTTACATTAGGCGGTTCCCTGAGGATCTTTGACACGCCGTCAATTTTTTTTTTTTTATTTTTGTCATATGCCCGAAGACCTCACCTTCGTTATCGTTCCTTAAAATTTACCGTTGCACCAGTAGTCAAGAGTTCAAAATCCATGCAACGTTTTTTCATGGCTGTAGCATTTTTACTGCATTATGTGATTGCATCCCTGAAATCATGACAACAAGAATTTTTTTTTTAATTTAGTTGTGAAGCGTAATAACACATCCATGCTGTCGTAAAACAAAATTTACCGTAGCACTCCTCCTTAGTGAGTAATAATTCCATGCAACGATATTACATTTCTGTTACATAAGGTGCTATATTCACGACCTGACGACGCAGGAAATTTTTTTTGATTTTTGTCGTTAAGCCATTTATAAAACCTTAATTTTCCTTTTTAAACTTTTATCGTAGGTAAATACTCATTGAGTAAAAATTCAATGCAACGCCGCTGCATGAATGTTGCATTATTGATCTTTGAGCGGCTCATTCAGCGTACCCATGGCGACAGAAATTTTTTGTCTAATTTTGTTGTGAGGGCTTACAGTAGGCCTTTCAGTTCCCCCTGCGACCCGATGATGTTTTGAATTTTTGTTTTGTTTTTATAATGAAGTCAAAGAATTAACCTTTACGGTCATATCATTTTTTTAATCATAGCTCTTATGCTCAGTGAGTAACAATTCAATGCAACGCAGATGAATTTTTAAAAAATTCGTTTTTCAACTTTTTTGGAAACTTACAATCGGTACAACGTAACTTCGTCACATCAAAATTCATACAAATCAAATCATTAATCGAAAAAGCGATTTTGCTATATATTTTCGATAGTAAAACTCCCACAGGAAAACCCTAGTTACGGCCTTGGCGTGAATGTAATTGTGAAGCATTTGTTTTCAAGAATTTCAACTAATTGCACAATAAAAAAAAAATTTAATTCCTAACTTTTCACTTAAACACTAACTGAATTTTAAAATTTAAAACTGGTTCGTAACTTTGCTAGATCTATCTGCCCTTTAAAGTAAAGGTATAATCGCTAAATAACCAAGACATCTTGCTCCCAAAAAAACTAATTGATATTTGTACACACATACATAGTTACCTTTATCTAATGATGACAATGAAAGAGTTCGCATGAAGTATACAAAAAAGTTAATGATAACCACAACGGCAAAAAAAAATTTGATCGTTATAAAATTTTCCAGTGCATTAACATGCAGCACAAGCTGGTCACAAGCTCCCCGGGGCATTAGAAATCAATCAAAGCTCAGCTCTACTACGTTCGAGTGCGCTACGCATAAAATATGTCCACAAATTCTGTAACCGATAAAGTTTTTCACCTCACAATCTCCTAACAACAACATCAGACAGCTGGGTGCTTGCTATGGCCATAACAAACACCCAAGGAAATTCCTTAGTATTATTAAAACTTAAGACTTACGACTTAACACGCGAACTAACTTGTAGTTCGCCTATCAAACTTAACTTAAATTTATATTGAACTAAAAAGATCAAAGATCTGTAGGAAAATGGCATAAGACAATCTATAAAAACACCAACTTTATTTATCAGAAGTTTAAAGCACGACTTTGCAAAAATAATTTTATTTTAAGTATGCAAATTTAAAAATAACAACGTTTTATAGTTAGATATTTATTTTTGATGCAGCGTCGTTTTATAGCCCACTGCTTAATGAATAAATTATAATAAAAAACTTATTGAAATGTTGTGGCCTCTTCTTCAAAAACAAAAAAACGGAAGTGGATTTCATTTTATTCGTTTCGATAAATGATGCAAACAACTTGCGAACATTTGAATACAAGCAAGAATGTTATAAAAATATCATAAATACGAGGGATGTTTGATAAGTGAACTTTTAAATTTGGTCTCAAAGGTAGAAAGAAATTTTGCAATAATAATGGAATTACTAAGCAATGAAACAGGACCTTGAAAATTTATGAAGTGGTCGGTCTAGATTTTTGGAGGTGTGATATCGCGTTTTTATTTTTTTTTTTGCTCAAAAAAGTCACTTTTTCCAAAAAATTCCAGGAATCCTTAGGGTTAATACATCGTGAAATCTCTTCGTTGAGGGTACTACAATGAGCCAAGGAATATTTTAGACCGGGTTAATCGAACACTTTTTTTTCGACCCGACCTAATGCACATACATATATATGTATGTAGGTACCGTAACAAGTGGATGTTTAAATTTTTTTTTCATTGTCGCATTTCTGAAAATGGTTAAAGGAGAGTGTTTCTGTGGTGTTAAGCAACCCATATGAGAAGGAAAACACAATTTTTTTTATATTCCAAGAGCAAATCCCTCTCAATGGATTTTATATTAAAAAAATTACTAACATAATTCAAATGTGAAAATTTCGAGCTCAAGAATGGGTTAAGATAAATGGGTCAAGATAAATTCGTATAAAATAAAAGATTCTATGTCAATGGAATTTTAAAATTTTAAAATTTATTAATTTTTTTTTTTTTAATTTTTACGGGAAGAAAATCCCAATCTTACGACTATGTTTGAAATGATTTTGAAGTTTTTTTTTTTATTCAGCTCTTTTTCACCCCATTTTCGGGCCATTCAGAAGTATCAAAATGAATATTAGGTTTTAAATGTACAGTAGACCGTCTCGCCTTATAGGCAAAAAACAAATTGCAGCGCACCAGCTAATCTGAAGCACTATTGAAAGAAAAATTTTTTCTTTTTTGACCGAACGTAGGGGTCGCGCATTTGATATTTCTTCATATCTTCGGTTTTTACTGTCCGATCTTAAAGAATGATATGTCGATATTTTTATCTTAGGGAGACCTACCTTTTTATCTCCAGGACTCATTGACTTCAGTTGACCCCTTATAGTACTGACCCACCTGACCTCAGTTTCTACCTTTTTAAGGTACTATTTTGATTTCTGAAATGGAAAGCCCGTAAAAAATCATTTAACATTTACCAAACAAATTTTCCGCTATTTCCACTAGAACTACTTTTAAAAAAATTTTTATTTTTTTGTAAAACGTGGGGTAAATTTTTAAATTTTTTGTCGGGTGTGCGTCGCAATTTATTTTTTCAAGACGGTCTAATGTACAGCAGTGTTATTTAAGTGTTTTCTTTTTTCGTTTTCAAAAATTTCTAAAAATTGTCACTTGGATGTTAATCGGTTAAAGGTACCAGTTTTAAAAAGCTACATCTTTACACGGACCGGATAGTGATAATTTTTAGATTGTTTCTTAAAACACAGCCAATACTTACAACAATCTGCTAAACAATTAATGGTTGCTAAGTTTTTTTGAATGGGGGTATGCAAGTATGTCCCCAAGTATATATTTATGACTAAAGTGTGCTCTTTGTATGACTTGTTGTCTGCCAAGATCGACCAACATACCACCAACATGTTAACCGCCCCATCCAGCCAGCTAGCCAGCCAGTTCGTCGCTTTACAATCCATCATCGTAACGACACCAGCCAGAAGCTGTATTGTTGACAGTGCCCAAAAGCAAGCACCTTGCAGCAGCAACTGTTACTGCTCCTTCATCGTCATTTATGCTGCGCCAATCAAGCGTTCAAAGCGCTAACAACAATTAAGTCTCTGCGACGCAGCAGGCAGGCAAGCAGTCAACTAAACAGTGTTGTTTGTTACACATTTTTTTAGAAATAACTCCGTCTTAATATCAGTCACTAAGCGATCGTGAAGCTGGTAACAACAACGTCGAAAAAAAAAACCAAACCTTAGCTGCGTTCATAGCGAAATTAACGTTACGCTTGGAACGTTTAAAGTTCGCGCGGCAAAAGTTTAAATCAAACAATTTAATGGCAATCAATGAAAACGAGTCAACATAACAAATAAAAAGCAAAACTTCATAAATTGTGAAAAGTGTGCAAAAAAAATCACCTGAAGAAACCTGAAGCTACAGGCATTTAATTAACCCACAGGAAGGCTGAAGGACAGCCTTATTTCGTCTTGCCTTAATAGATTGAATTCTAAAACAATGTTTAATGTGAGTTTAATTTCAATATGTAATAAACGCATTGTTTTCCAAAAACTAACTTTTCGTCCAATCTCATTCATGACTTATCCAATATATTCCAGTCCATGATCAAACTAGAGCATCAGACTTGAGTACCATAGACTTGAAATTGCTCAAATTGTTAACTTGCTTCATTATTAAAGACCATAAATAATTGTTTCGTTGTTTGAACGGGTGTGTGTGTGCGCGTGTGTGTAAGTGAATGTGCTAGCTAGCGGTTTTTGTTCTCTATCTTTCAAGTGATACCACCGTGCATTACACTGAGCTTAAAAATCAAAAACAAAAAAGAACTAAGAAGCTTTTGGCGTAAAAATTTATCTCTGTAAAACAACTTACTATACAATAGAAATGCACATTAAACCGAGTTTTTTTTTTATTTAAAGATTCTTAAATTATTTTAAAGTGTCTCTTCCATAAAACCCCATGTGTCGCACAATTCGTTTTTTTCCAGGAACTATTAAGAACTGTGTCGGATTTTCAAGGACTTATTTAAATGAATATAGAAATTGAACTTAAAAGTTCGAAATTTCGAATAATTTTTGAAATTTTTATAATTTCTTGACTGGTTTTAGCAAGTAACAGGATTGGATGGTATTTAATTTGAAGAAAGCAAAAATTTTCCTCTTCAATTTTTTTTTAAATGATCTTTAAACATAAATTTACAATAAAAAACAACACCAGGATCTCGATACGAATTAATTGATTGGAGTGTAATATTAGCTAGAAGATAAGAATTGAAAAGGGTACGTAAAGTGAGCTTTGAGAAGGTCATATGAAAACACTTTGAAAAATTCAGAGCCAGACCATTTATTTCGCTCCTCTTCGAGACCTTGTTAAAATCAGACGTCTGCCGAAGAAGTTGTTTTTAAAAAACTTTGAGATCATCTGCACAAAGTTAAAATTTTGAGTTTTTAAAGCATTTAAAGATGTCATTTATAACAAAAAAAAAAACATTGGCCTTAGAATACTTTGGGAACTCCGAAGACGCAATAAATTCATAGGAATCGACTTTGTTAAGGCGAACAAAACACGTTCTATTAGATCAGTAGTACTGCATCTAATACCAAACGGTAGAGTAAAAATCCATTTTTTTTTTTTTTTTTTTAGCTTTGAACCAAGGATTTCAGGTGGAATACCTATTCAGTCAAGTCTGCCTTGTTTCGAAAATGGGGTGATAGATTAGTGGGAAGGAAAGGGCAATCAAGTGAAACACGTATAGGATGTTCTAAGCGTGGTGGAAACATGCCAAAGAAACATGTGAATTTGAATCAGAGGCAAGTGTTATGCCTTTACCTCAGTCAATTCAAGTTATAAGGCAATCTCATCCACAAACTTCTCTACCATCAACTACAATTTCAAGTCGTAAATATTGATGAATTTTTAATTTCAATTGATTAGAAATGAGGATAGAAAATTAAGAAAGGTTTAAAGCGAAGGACCATGGCCTGGCCGGGAATCGAACCCGGGACCTCTGGGGTGGAGTCGAGCACGCTACCAACTCGACTACCGAGGTCGCTTGGTAGCGACGACAGTTTCAGAAGCATCAACTTGTGCGAAACTCTGTAGAAGGCCTTCGGGAAGTTAGTTATACCACATTAACTTGATAACCGAGCCCAAAAGATGATACAAAATACTCGGAAAAAACGGCATGTTTGCTACTGTAGAACGACCCACAACAAAACCAAAAATGCTGTGGGCAAATATGGCGTTTGATTAAAAAATATGGTTTAGCAATCATTATACTTTTAAACAACTTAGAGACGTTGGATAATTTAGAGATTGAACGATAATTTGAAATATTATTTTTTTTCCTGGCTTGTAAATAGGCGTAATGCAAGCAATTTTGCAAAATTTTAGATAAACACCTTTAGATAGGGATTTATTGAAAATTTCACATTACGGAACAGCTCAAGAGTAAGTACATTTTTGAAGGAAAATGGAAGCGAAAACATCGATGCTCAATGACATCATTAATAGATATGGTTAATAGGGAATAACACTCTCGAACTTTTTTTTTTCCTGATCAAAGGTCCTTAGTGATAAAAGCCTGCGAATGGATGAAAAAATAAAACTTGGATACTTTTTTTTTGTATTTTTAACCCATACCGGCCTACCTCCGTGACCTTTTGTAATCGCAAAAAATAGATTTTTTGCAATTTTTTCCGCATAGCATCCAAACTATTGAAGTGACATTATTACAATGTATTCAAAAATTATAGCTAATTTAAATACAAACTTAAATACAAGCTAATTTTGGTATACCGCTTAAATATCTGAGACATCTGGTTCCCGAGATATATATTTTTATAAGAAAAATCGGAGGTGTTAAAAAATTCCATTTTTTTTTACTTTTTGATTTTTATTAAAAAAACTATTCCAGATACGATATTGAAATGTTCTACACCAATTATCATTAATGCATTACTCATCTTTAAGTACAAAACAATTAACTCTTAGATTTTCTCTTAACCCATACCAACCCAACTGCTTCAATAAGCCCTGTCAATTTGCGTTTACAAAACGTCGCGGAGGTGGGTCGGTATGGGTTAAAAAAATAAAAAAAGTATCCAAATTTTTTTTTTCATCCATTCACAAGTCTTTATCGCTAATCAAACTGAATCGGTTTCTATCGTTACGGCCTAATGGTTAAGTACCATATAAAGATTAATTAAAATGTTCATGGCGAATTTATTTCGAACGTATGAAACTTTCCGTGCGAAACTACCAATAAGCGAAAATTAGAATTTCGAAAATTAGAATTAGGGGTGAATATAAATTTGTTTTAACATTTACAGTTCGTCGCCTTAATATGCTTTAACAAATGGCATTTGCTCTTCCAGAATGCATCATTCTGGCACTATATTCCAAAAATGTGAATAACATCTGTATACACAAAATTTAAAAGTTGATTTCACTGTAAATTTACACTTTTTTAATTCATGCGTTTCAGTCAGTTAAAATATTCCAGTTCAAAATCGAGCTGAATTAAAAATAAATAAATAATAAATATTTAAACAATAAGTAAATAATTTTTAAATGAATATTAAATAAAAATTCATAATATGTTATTTATATATATATTAATTGACAAGCTGACAATTGCAAAACAAGCTGTTATTTGTAAGAAAAAAAATCCCTATCTTGCACATAAATGAATATCTCTGTGAAAAATTTTTTTTTGTATGAATAAGTAATCATCAGTTTTCCATGACTGTTGACAAAAAAAAATTTTTTAAAATAAAATTCAAAAAAACGCCAGATATATCACAAGTAAAATATTTTTGATTGTGTACATTTTTTTAAGTTAAAGCTCATTTCCAAAGCTTTAACAGAGAATAAAAAATCCAGCTGTGTACACAAAATGTCGTCTTTTTTAAATCGTCTAGTTGTTTTTGCTTTAACTGACAATTTAAACTTAAATGGTCAATTCATTTTTTCATGTGTATTTTCAGAATGATATTTCTCGACGGCTGCCTTGGTAAAACGAAATGATAAACGAAGTTCAAATTAATGCAAAAGTTTATTGATCTTTCGTAAAGTGTAAATATAAGCATTTTCACTGATTACCCAAAGTTTTTTCAGGCGCAAAACTTTAAAGGCGACGCTCGTACGCTCTCGCGGACAAGTTCAATAATGAAAATTTGATCGCTCTCGTCCATGAGCGTGGACGTTTTGGTGAGACGGTTAAAAAAGAGATCTCATGCCTTGTACATACCAAAACGTACGCGCTCATGCACGTGAACGCAAATGATACTTTTTATGCTCATAAGACGACAGTTCGTAAGCCGAACATGGCAATGAAGAGCAGTGGCGGATCTACATACGGGCTGAAAGGGCTTTTTGTGGCGTCCGTGGCGTAGTTGGTTAAAGTGCGTGGCATCTATGTCAACGAACCTGGAGACCCGAGTTCGTATCCCAGCAGCGACAGAAAATTATTTGAATTAAAATAATTTTTCTGTGCGTCCGCCACCTCTCTGCAGACAATGGCAAATCTCAGAGAGTAATCAAAATGACATGTAAAGTTTCTTGAGAATAAGAACATTCCGTTCATCGCCTTTCGGAGTCGGCGTTAAACCTGTAGGTCCATTTCTCGGTCAATTGTGTACAAACTTAATAACACGCACAACACAATTGATCATAAGAAGCTAGGTCAAAGCCCTTTCAAGGGCTGAAATGGCCAGTTAATTATTTATTTATTTATTAGAATATAATTTAGCTGCTAGGTAAGGGATTGGAAATTTTCATGGGTTCTGTGGACACTCTTACGAAAAATATCGATGATTCTGTGGACAAAACGTTACACCGGGATATTTTATCGATAAAATTAAATTACCTGTACTTATACATAGGTACAGCTAGGTCATATATAATTCATGAATGAATCATCGAAGTAGGACCAATGTAATCCGAACAGATCCTTTTTGTCATAGAATCATTGGTTTTTATGCAAGGCGTTCATAGAATCTATCAAACTTCCTTTGACTCATCTGAGAGCTATTACTACTCATCCTTATTATTTCTGCTATTCATTGCCATATATGGCTCATGGACGGTCCCACGAGTTTTAATGGTGTCGCACGAGTACTTGCAAATATGTTTTAACGTTTTCGTTCATGAGCAAGTACGACTGCTTTCAAAATTTGCCTCTCGTACATGGATGCGAAAAGTTTTAGAAGGCACACCAGCGTGAATCAATATGAGCAATGTGCAAACTCACGTGCGAATATGAATGGACCTTTCCGTATTCAGGTTTAACTATTGAACAATTGTTCTGACTTATTTTAGGCATAAAACAAAGACTTGGTCAATAAAGATGTATACCCTAGATTCAAATAATTTCTATAAGTTTCATTGACTCAATGGATTGAAAAGAATAACAGTATTTAAATACGTCGTTAATAGTTAAAGTAGACATTAACTACGCAATTGAATGTTAGGAATTCTCAAATCTTATCATAAGAATCAATACGCGTGTAAGCAAGAGCAAAGTTGTCAAATATATTTTTTTGGTGAAAATGATTTAGAATTAAACAATACCAAAGATAAGAGATAAGATTATAAGTGGATAATGTTGTCGATATGCATAATGAGTGTATTGGAAGATAATCCAAAAAATCGAGAAAATAATAAAAAAAAAACATGAAATATTGTCACCATCGCAGACGATTTGATAAAAATTGGCATATAACTGTAGAACAAAAAGGAAAAAAAGAACTGCGTAGTTTTTTAGTACTGCATTTATAGGGCAAAATAGTTAAGAGTTTACACAATGGACTCACAATGTTTAAAAATTCACTTTAACTCATGAAAATTAAAAAAATTAACATGTTAAAAATGGTTTGATTTGTAATAACGGTTACTTTTTAAGCTATTTAAAATACTGTAGAATACATCAGTGACGAAATTAGAAGTACTCGACCTGACGTATAGATGGCGGTTCTTGTTTGAGAAAAATAACTACAGTATTTTAATAATAAGTAATAAGTACCAACCAGAGAACTGCATAAGCCTACTTGAAACCTATTTCAAGTACTTGCCATAAATATGAGTACCAGCTTGCTTGAACTTGATAATTTTCAATCAATTAAAGCTTGTACTTGAATATAAGTAAGCCCACGTCAGCTTGTGACTTACAACTACGCTAGCTTACAAGCGAACGACACGAAGTACCAAGTAAAGGAAAAACTTGATGTATTCGGCAAAAAGCTTGAAAAGCTTGAAATTAAAAGCAAGTATCCAATTAATTCAAGTATCCAAATAATTCAATGAAGTGCAGGAAGTGAAGTTTAGCGTATGAAGAATATTTAGGGTTCTATAGATTTCGTGTTTAGCAGTTTTAGGGGGTAGCTGATTTCAAATCCGTTATCCCACAGTTTTAGGGGGTCGCTGATTTCGAATCTGATGTCAGAATTTTAAAATTCAAGATGGCTGATAGGGTTGCCACCTAATTTTTTTTATTTTTACGAATTCGATGCTGGGGCGAACACTAGGTAAAAATGGGTCGCTGAATCCGAATCCGTGGTCAGAATTTCAAAATTATGAAATTTTTAACCCTATAGGGTTGCCACCTAAAAATATCCTTTTTTAAGAGTTTTAAACATTATCCCACAGTTTTAGGGGGTCGCTGATTTCGAATCTGATGTCAGAATTTTGAAATTCAAGATGGCTGATAGGGTTGCCCCCTAATTTTTTTTTATTTTTACGAATTCGATGCTGGCGCGAACACTAGGTAAAAATGGGTCGCTGAATCCGAATCCGTGGTCAGAATTTCAAAATTATGAAATTTTTAACCCTATAGGGTTGCCACCTAAAAATATCCTTTTTTAAGAGTTTTAAACATTATCCCACAGTTTTAGGGGGTCGCTGATTTCGAATCTGATGTCAGAATTTTGAAATTCAAGATGGCTGATAGGGTTGCCACCTAATTTTTTTTTATTTTTACGAATTCGATGCTGGCGCGAACACTAGGTAAAAATGGGTCGCTGAATCCGAATCCGTGGTCAGAATTTCAAAATTATGAAATTTTTAACCCTATAGGGTTGCCACCTAAAAATATCCTTTTTTTAGAGTTTTAAACATTATCCCACAGTTTTAGGGGGTCGCTGATTTCGAATCTGATGTCAGAATTTTTAAATTCAAGATGGCTGATAGGGTTGCCACCTAATTTTTTTTTATTTTTACGAATTCGATGCTGGCACGAACACTAGGTAAAAATGGGTCGCTGAATCCGAATCCGTTGTCAGAATTTAAAAATTATAAAATTTTCAAAAATAGGGTTGCCACATAAAAGTGTTTTTAAGAAACATACTTTGAAAAGTGAACACTATTAACTAGTCGGAAATAGGTTAAGAAAACAAAAAAAAACAAAACATGTTTGACCCCTAGTGTCAGTTCAGTTTAGTTAGCAACTTAATTTCCAACTAAAAAACACTGATTTTTTTGAATTGAAAGCGACGAGCTCATGCTTGTTTACTTTCTCCACAGAATTTTGTTGCGCTTGCTCAGTCTGCTCAGTTTCTAAGGCTGCGAACATATTGAACGCGTATGAGCGTTTTGTTGTTGTTCCAAGCTGAAAAACATATTAGAGCAATAAAGAACGCAAGTCATGCATCTCTTTTGTCCCAATGCGTTTTTGGTCATCAATCAGCTTAACTACGCTATATGCGTTCACTATTTTCGCAGCCTATAAAATCTTGCTGTTTTTTTTTATGTTTGCCCCAGCATCAAATTCGTAAAAATAATAAAATTAGGTGGCAACCCTATCAGCCATCTTGAATTTTAAAATTCTGACATCAGATTCGAAATCAGCGACCCCCTAAAACTGTGGGATACTGTTTAAAACTCTTAAAAAAGGATATTTTTAGGTGGCAACCCTATAGGGTTAAAAATTTCATAATTTTGAAATTCTGACCACGGATTCGGATTCAGCGACCCATTTTTACCTAGTGTTCGCGCCAGCATCGAATTCGTAAAAATAAAAAAAAATTAGGTGGCAACCCTATCAGCCATCTTGAATTTCAAAATTCTGACATCAGATTCGAAATCAGCGACCCCCTAAAACTGTGGGATAACGGATTTGAAATCAGCTACCCCCTAAAACTGCTAATCACGAAATCTATAGAACCCTAAATATTCTTAATACGCTAAAGTTTTTCCAACACTTCATTGAATTATTTGGATACTTGAATTAATGTGGATACTTGAAATAATTGGATACTTGTGAGCTTACAAGTTTTTGCCGATCGTTTCAAGCTTTTCAACTTTCAGACACGACAAAGTAAGTCATAACAAGTCAAGTCAACGAAAAAGCAGGGATATGACTTGTATCTGTTTGCTATTTTTGTAAGCAGGCTAAAGCTTGCTTTTTCAAGTATGGATAAATTCAATTTTCCAAGTACTTGAAGTTGCTTGAACTTCAAGTAGGCTTGTGCAGTTCTCTGGTACCAACCCTATAACACTTAAGTTTGAAATTGGACGACGCTACGTTGTTCAGTATTTGTTTGGCAACCATCAATAGTGAACGCTCTCAGAGAACTTGTAAAGATGGAAAAAATTTTTTGTTATGTGTTACGATACTTTCGTTTGAAAGGCGTCAATCCAACCAATATCAAAGCAGGTCTAGATTCTACTTTGGGGAAGTCTGCTCCTTCGTTTACAACAGTAAAATATTAGGTGGCAGAGTTTATATAAGGCCGTACAAGTTACCAAGGCGAACAACAAATGAGAAGAACACTCATGGTGAAATGGTGAATATAATCCTCAAAATGATATTCGATGACCACCGAATGAAAGTGCGCGAGGTAGTAGACATGATAGACATTTAAAAAAGTGCAGTACATCGCATAATGACTGAAAATTTGTACAAAAACAGCGTAGTAAGGATGTTTCAATTGAGTGTTTGGCGAAATTTCATACCAATAAAGCAATTAATAACCATGAATGAAACATGGGTCGGTTCATCACTTCACACCTGAGACGAAGTAATAGTCAAAACAATGGACCGAAAGGGTAGAATCGGCTCCAAAGAAGGCGAAGACAGTTCCATCTAAGGTCATGGCGTCACTTTTTTGGTATTCGAGTGGGATCATTTTCATTGATTATCTTCAGAAAAGAAAAGCAATCAACGGCGAGTATTATGAGAACTTATTGCAGCATTCAAGTAATGAAGGCAAAAAAAATTAAAAAAAAATTAAAAAAATCACCGCATTTTGCAAAAAATAAGGTTATATTTCATCAAGATAATGCACCAGTTTACACATCCCTTTTTACGATGCCAAAATCACTGAGTTTAAGTTCGAATTGCTTTCTCACGCACCCTGCTCGCCAGATTTAGCCCCCTCGGAATATTTTCTGCTACCAAACTTGAAAAAATTGTTCGGCGGTAAAAGATTTGCCAACAATGAAGATGTGGTGTACTTCTAGGACTACCCTAATATATGAAAGAGAAGTTTCTAACAACAGCTTTTTTAAAATTCTACGTATCGTAAAACGCTTAAGAGCTTACATAAGCATTATTTAATCAGCGGCTTTTTGAATGACTACTATCAGTTATTTTAGGAACAATCAATGTTCATTTAGCACGGACGGAAATGTGAGTAACATCCACTTTACAGCTTGTTTCCGTGGTATTGTCGCGATTGATAAGATTAAGTACTTAACAAGCCCTTAAGTTCGCAAGTATAAAGTGCCCACTTTTAATAACAACTCAAAAATTTTAAAACGTGATCGATGTGTTACAAAAAACCCCAAGCTACAAATTGTATAGCTTTTCAAACGTTCCAGACAAGAAGCCAATAAAATGTGCTGGTTGAAAATTGAGAAAACTAACCACGACATGATCAGTTTAGGGAAATGTTGGAGATTCCAAATAATACCTAACACGCATGGTTAATTTTCACTTAACAACGGATAAATAAGTTACAAAAAGTGATTCTTTCTTGATTCACTTTTTTATTTTCATCACTTTTATTATTACCTTGCAGTTTTTTTAAAATTCGTCTGTTATTTTATGTCAAATATCATGTTTATTCCTCTAAAACTT
Source organism: Pherbina coryleti (assembly GCA_943735915.1). Classification (NCBI taxonomy): domain Eukaryota; kingdom Metazoa; phylum Arthropoda; class Insecta; order Diptera; family Sciomyzidae; genus Pherbina; species Pherbina coryleti. The sequence continues at coordinate 168,142,952 of OX030950.1, read as the reverse complement.
CTTATGTGGCCCATTATTCTCCGCACCGCCTATATTTCTAATTAAATCGCTTCGTTTTGATCCCCTTACTCATTTTGATGTTATTTTGATGTTATCATCTATATTAAACGTCACTCCAAATGATAATATTTTTAAACAGTACAAAGTGCCGTGTATATAAGTGTAGATCCCTGCATATATCAGATTCAGATTTTTCATATGATTTTTTTATTTTTTTTTTTTTTAATAAATGACGTAGACAAACTTGAAAAAAATTTCCATTACTCGCATTTCAAAAGTTATTCAAGTCACACACGTTGATACATTCAAACAGTTGCTTCCCACATCCAGTTATTTTGTTAGCAGCACCATTTATATTCATTGCATGCACCCAGTTTCATCCAAAAAAGTACACAACTAGCACAATTTTTGAATATTTTAACACATCATTAAGAATTGTTAATTTAGCAAAAATATTGTTTTTATTTTTGAAGATTCAGTAAAAACCGTATTATTTGCTCAGTTGCAAAAATATTTGTTTACTGCATTCTTGATTTGTTTGGTTTTTTTTTTTAAATTTTTTGACGTATTGAAACATATTTACGATATTTTGTTGACAAACAAAATTCCTATAATTCTGTGGTCACAAGGAATAACAGCCTAACTCAAAATATCGTAAAAACGGGATGTTTTATTTGCCTTACCTCGTCTGTTTCCCGGTAAAAAAGCGAACTGGTATTTATGCAAAATGAAAGGACATTCATGTATCTATAAGTTCCATGTTCGATTGTTCCATTAACTTCTAGGAAACAGACGAGGTAAAGAAAATAAAACATCCCGTTTTTACGATATTTTGAGTTAGGCTGTTATTCCTTGTGACCACAGAATTATGTTTGATACTAAACAAAAAGAAAAGCAAATTAAGCAAAGAACCACTTATTCTTATATTTGTTCTAATGATACTAAACAAAAAGAAAAGCAAATTAAGCAAAGAAAAAAATAAGTTGGCTGTAGGGTGAACACACCCGTAGGTTTTGACGTGACAGTGCATGTTAAGCCTTGCTCTTATTATTGCTCCTATCCTTTCATTTGTTCCCAAACTTGTCCACTTATTCTATATTTATTCTATATAATAATAGAAATAGAAATAGAAAAAGAAATAGAAATAGAAATATAAATAGAAATAGAAATAGAAATAGAAATAGAAATAGAAATAGAAATAGAAATAGAAATAGAAATAGAAGTAGAAGTAGAAGTAGAAATAGAAATAGAAATAGAAATAGAAATAGAAATAGAAATAGAAATAGAAATAGAAATAGAAATAGAAATAGAAATAGAAATAGAAATAGAAATAGAAATAGATTAGAATGTAAAAACAAAATATTAAAAAAAAAAAAAATCAATTAAAAATTTAAATAAAAATAGAAATAACAAAATTAACAAAATTAACAAAAATAAAAACAAAACAAAAAAAAGATACAGTAGTTTCGACTATGTCGTAACACAAGACGTAGAATTATTCAATTCGCTTTTGATGACATCTTTTTTAAAAATATTTATTCCATACACCTGAGGATATGACCTTTAAGAGAGTGCCGGAGAGGGTTAATATGTATCACCAACCCCCATTACTTTTGCAAAAGGAACATTTTTGCCTTTGACACCTATTCCCTCCGACCACTCCTTAGGGGCGCTCCCATACAAATTTTATGCTTTTGTCGATAAAACCGGAAACTGTCCATAAATAGGTAGAAAACTTAAACAAGCAAACAAAATTTGTTCAATGCTATCAAGTTCAACAACCCATGTGTCAAAATTTCACTGTCGATAATATGCCCGGATATTTAATTGGCTGCGTTTGACATTTCAATAACAGATTCTGTTAAAAAAGCATGCCCCTCAAAATTACTCAGTATTACTGGGCTACGCGAGTCTGTTAAAAACAACATGCCCCCAAAAGTATGCTTTTTTTAATTATAAGATTTATGTCTTCACGCTAGATGGCGCTGTCTTCGCCGTCGAAAAAACCGGAAGCCGTCGATAAATAGGTAGCAAGTTTAAGCAAACAAAAACATCAAATGTTGGCTTTATATTTCATGTAATTGTGTAAAATTGATATAAGTTAGACAGTTCTAACATGAATTTTTGTCGCATTGAGGATCAAGCAGACCAACAAGTGCTAAGATCAACATTGTACGATTAGTACTTTAGGCCCACCAAAGGCTCAAAAAGTAATGTAAATACCGACACCTGATCACTATCAACCACCCTACTTACCTCCGAGAACGACGTATTCTACGTCAAAAAAAATGAAAATAAATTATATTAGGATAAGTATTAACAAGAATTTGGACAAAGATTTGCACAAGCTTTGCATAAGTATTATGATAAAGATTCGGAGAAGGATTGGGACAAAAATTTGGACAACGCTTAGGACAAGAATAAGGACAAAAATTGGGATTCGGACAAGGATTAAGACAAGAATTTGAACATTGATTAAAACAAGAATTTAGAAACGGATAAGAATGAGGACAAGTTACGGCACAAGGAAAAGTATACGAATGATAAAAAGGACATAATTAAAGAAACGTTTTCACGTCAAAATACCTGGAGGTTTGTCTTTGACACAGCCAACTGCATGCTTTTTAATCATAGTGTTTGTTGAATACTCTGTATTGAAAGATTATACAACCTGTCCGTGTCGCTTCAATTCATAACAACGTGCTAAAATACAATGAAACAATACATTTTTTTTTTGTTTGTTTTTTTATATAAATATTTGTTTTAATAATTGATTAACAACTTAAACGGACTCTTTTTGGTTTTTTAATAAATTATTTTTATGTACCATAAAATTTCATGCTAATCAAAAGCAAAATAAAAATAAAAGTTAAACTGAAGCACATCACAGATACTCCTCCCCCACCAAAAATTAGCATTCACTGTGTCATTACTAATTGTTGGCAAATTGGTAAAATGGTGCAGCCTTTAACTCATGCTTGACTACACGAAAAAATACGTTTGCAGTTTTATGACCCTGTCATCAATATTTTTATTTTGAAATCCCGCCCATAAATTTGCAAGCAATAAATAATGTCACATTCGACATATTTTGGTTTTTTTTTATGATATATTTTATCAAAAGAATTTCATTTTTGCCTCATTTTTAATTTACGCACTTTATTATCGGATTTCTTTTGGTTGTAACGAAGTAAGTATGATTTTTTATTTCAATTTTAATCAAAATAAGTTATCAAGGTGGATATTTGAATACAAATGTTTAAGAGTAATAAAATGAAGTGAAACATATTTTTTAATAGCAAAGTACGAAAACGTCTGTTTGCGTGCCTTTGTGAGTGTACGAATCAAAAACGCCCAACCAAAATCGTAAAAAAATTTACACTGTGCGACACCAAAAAATAACTGAAAAAACTTCGATGGTTTCTGATAGCCATTGGTCTATAAAACATATCGTTCAAGAGATTTAGCTGGGCTAGCTCAAATAGGTTTTTGACCCTTCCTGTGTGAATATTAGGGGGAAATAATGTTTCCCAATATTAAAGGACATTCAATTTTCAAGAATTTTTCTGAAGGTCTTAAATCAAAATTTTACTTAGTTTAGGAGTTAAATGAAATTACGGCCCCAAAGTATAAAATTGGTCCTTGAAAAAAAATCGGTTATTTGGGCTAACCCAGAAAAATCCCTTGGATGATATGTTTTACCCTTAAATTGTCGCACAATGTTATTATTACGACATATTCTTCCACTCATTCTTATTCGTATACATATCCTTAAACTTGCCCTCATTCTTATCCTTTTCTAAATTCTTGTTTGATCCTTCTCTAAATCCTTGTCATATAACTTATGAAAAGCTTGTGAAATGCTTTTTCTTATCCCAATTTTTTTTTTTTTTTGTTCTTTTTACTTTTTATTGTTGTTTTTATTATCAAATTAATTTTTCTTATTTTTTATTGGTATTTTACTTATTTTTTCTTTATTTTTACTATTTAATTAATTTTAATTTTTATATTTACTTTGTTATTTTTAATTTTTTCTATAATTTCATGCAATGTTTTCAAGGAGTGCGCATTAAAAAATCCAAGCCTACAAGTATGCAATGTTATTTTACAAGTTAAAATTACATTAAATTGCTGCAATAAATGCATTTCTTGACTGAAAATATTTTTTTATAAAATTTAAAAGAAAATGTTATTAAATTAAAACGACCATTTCGATAAATTTTGCAAAAGTATTAATTTTTTGAAAATTTTTTAATCGCAAAATTATGATTGGTTATTAATGAACTGTGCTAAATGCCATCAAATTACACAGAGTTATTTAAAAAAATTTGCCAAAAATAGTAATTTTTATTAATATATGTGTGTATGAGAAGTGTATTAAACGGGGTGACTAACACCCATTCAATAAATTTTTGGTAACAAGATGTATCTTTCAAATTAAATAACATGTGAAGCACTGAAAAAAATGTGGTTTGGTTTTTTATTCTTAAAGAAATAATATTGAAATTTATTACTATTTAAAATAATAAATTAATTATTATTGAAAATTCCTCCTTAAGTTAAGGGTGTTATTTAATTCGCTTTAGGATCAATGTTTTGGCTTTATTTTGAAGTTTGTCAAATGAAATTATTGTTTGAAAATTATTTCCTTGAAATTACCACCTAGGCTGCGCTTTTGCAAGCATTTCTAGCCAAATTTTCTTGATAATTCGCTTAATTTTGTAGCAGCGTCCAATGGCAACGTTTGGCAACTACCAGCCCTCAATAATTTCGCGATAACGTGGTCCATTGACTGTCGTTGGGTCTCCGATCTCGATTTTGGAAAAAAATAAGGTCCAATGATGCTTTCTAAGTGAAATCCGCACCAAAATATGATCCGTTGCGGATGTAATGGAGTCTACAGTATTTCATGCGGCTGTTTATCGCACCACATTCAGAAATTCTGTTTGTTTTCGTAACCATTTAGCCAGAAATGAGCCTAGACCGTAAATTGGGAACAAATCGCGGAAAAGTTTGCTTAACCAAACGGTTATTTTAATGTATAATTCCAATATTTGGAAACGTTGGTCAGTCGTACATTTTTTCGAGATAAAATTTCAATGTTTACCGAATAAAGAAAAGAAGAAATGGCAGCGATCTGACAACGCAGATATCAGATATCCCTTTTAAAAAAACTACAGTGAACTAAAAAACACCCTTTTTTTGCCTTTTTTATCATCACCTCAATAAAAAAAAAATTTTTGCACTTTAACTTAAGCAAGGTTCTTAAGAATGCTTATGTGTTAGTGTTGATTGATCTTCCTAGATATACAGAAGGTAAAAAGATAAGATATAATAAAACAAAAGTTGATTTAAATATAATAGGTGAGATATAAAGAACACTTGTTGTCTATGAAATTGACACAACTTAGAGATACGAAAAACACATATTAACATAATTTCAATGTCAATTTAGATTTTAACTGATATGTTTAGAAGTGCAAATTTAAAAAAAAAAAACAAAGTAAAATAGTTCGAATAAAAATTACGCACTCAAGAAAATATTTTTTTCAATTGTGGTTTTATCTTCATACAACACAATTTTTAGCAAGCATTGAAATTGAGACATTATGTCTTAACATGATGCATGCGTTTGGATTTTTTGTCACACCAATTTTTGAACATTATTGAAAAATATCGTCTTTTTCTTCATAGAACACAACTTTTAACAAGAGATGGAAATTGAAAAATTATATCTCAACATGATATATGAGTTTCGATTTTTTATGTCGCACCAATTATTGAATTGTTGTTCATTTTGTAGATAGACGTAGTGAGTTTATCTTTTACTTCAGTTAAATATCAGTTACAACTGATAAACTTATAGGTAAACATATAACGTGCAAATACAAGAAACAGCAAATAACAACCACTTCTGAAGTTATTGCCCCAATTTTATCATTCATTTTATCCAAAGTTGACAATTTAAGGGTATTCATAAGATACTATATTTCATTATTTTAATATGTTTATTGTTTAATAAATATAAAAATATTATTGTAGATATTGCTAGGCCAATAACAAATACGTCTATAGGCCAATTACAAATAAGATAGACGAATATTTTGTAAATAAGTGAACATTTAATTGGTTTAACGTCATGAGTGTTAAGTGACTAAGCAATCGGGAGTCACATCCCATATTTCAAAAAGATTCTTATCATAATTTATCAAAAGCAAAAACATAAGCAAAAGCAAAAACAAAAGAAAGCAAAAGCAAGAACAAAATTAAAAGCAAAACCAAAAACGGGAAAAAACAAAAGAAACCTTATGGCCCTTTGATGCATGTAACTTACTTAAACTTCAACAAATGGTTTTAACTGTTCTAAATTTCTTGCTTTTATCTTAGCGCCCTCTTGCTGAAATACCCATTCACTCATTAAAAGAATTATGCACATCTGTCCTACTTTCGAAACCAATTACGAAGGAAATTTGAGAAGTCAGTGACTTTTAGAATTTCCCGCGTAGTAACTTTAAATGCAACACTGGTATTGTCAACTACCATCTGTTAATAGACTACTGTCAAATTTTGAGCAAACTGCGTCATTTAGTTTTTGTTTGACATCAAAACAACTTCGCGTATTTCGACGAAAAGTGAATTTCGTGTACTCATCAAGCAGTATTTTTTGTTTGCACAACTTTGCACCATTAATTTCAATGGTTTACTGAAATCCGTTGTGGTCGTATCAGCACAAGTGACACTGAACGTTCAGTTCGCCCAAAAGAGATCGTCCCGCGAGAAATCGTCAATAAAATCCATGGATCGTCTATATTGGACGATTGAAGAATGAAATTGCTTGAGGTGGTTTCAGCTGTAGGCATCTCAACTCAGCGGGCTCAGCAAATTCGCATGTTTCTTTGGCTTTCCACCACACTTAGAACATCCTACACGTGTTTCACTTGATTGCCCTTTCCTTCCCACTATAGGTATTAAACCTGAAATCCTTGGTTCAAAGCTAAAAAACAAAAAATTGCTCGCACACGAACATACGCGCAGCTGTGTGACCACTTCAAATGAGTTTTTGACGATGTTCAACCACAATCCTAAGGAGTTTTTGCACCATTTTAAGGAATAATCAAAGCAGTGAACTTCTACAGGTGAACATGCACCAAAGAAAACCAAGGTGGATCTAATGGCTAACAAGGGCATTTTTTGGGAGTCATTTGCATCGATTACCTTGAAAAGCAAAATCGACCGCATTTGGTGAAAAAAATGCTCTTCCATAATAACAACGCACTGACGCACACGTCTGTAGTCTCCATTAATATTAAAATATATAAAAAAATTAAAAACATTAAAAACGCTCAATAGTTAAAAAAAATAAAAATTAATAAATGAAAATAAAAATAACTATAAATAAATAAAAAAATTTAAAAAAACAAAATTAAATAATAAAACATAAATAAAAAAAAATACAAAATAAAAAAATAAACAATTATAAAAAAGGAAGACATTACAAAAATAAAATTATAATATACATAAAAAAAATAAATAAAACAAATATATTTTCAAAAAATTAAAAAAAAATAGAAAATAATTGTTGCACAAAATAAAAAACAAATTAAACATAAAACAATGAAACCACAAAAGGAAGCATACATAAAAAATTAAAAAAAAATAAAAAATTAAAAATATTTTATGTATAATATAAAAAGGAAAAAATTCATGAATTAAAAAACTTTAAGAAAAAACAAAAAATAAGATATATAAAAGAATATCAACAAAAAGTAAAATTTTGAATTGAATTTAATGTGACATTTTCATTAAATTATATTGAAATTAATTGTTGGGCTTTAGGTCAAATACTTATGTTATGAAGAAAACAACTAACAACAACAACGGTTCTGTATAGAGCAAATACAACAGACTAGACAGACTGAAGTAAAGCACATTTAAGTAAATAAAACATTTAAATTAAAAGTTTACTAATAAAAAAAATTTATGACAATGTAAAAGAGAACACAAAAAAGTTTATAGAGAATTAAACCAAGAAAGTTAATACTTTCAGAAATTAAAACAAAACATAAATAAATATAAAAAAATTATACATAAAAATATAAAATAAAAAGTTTTCAAAAAACTTTACAAAAACTTACAATTTATAAAAACTAAACAGTAATAAAAACATAATTGCAAATTAATAAACAACAAAAAAAAGTTTAAAATAATAACAAAATAAAAAGAAAATGAGTTGAAAAATAATATTTGAATCGAAAAACGATAAATAGATAAACACAAAAAAAATATTATTTAAATGCCATCAATAGTCAAAAAATTCCAAGAAGATGACCGAAAAAAAAATAATCAACAATAAAATTAAAAACTTAGAACAATGAATAAAAAACTTTAACTTTTACGAGTTAAAAGTTGTAGTTAGTGGTAGAGAAGTTTGTGAATGGAAATGATATGACTAAATATCTTTAAATTGACTGAGATAAAGGCATAACACTTGCCCCAGCTTTAAATTCACATATAACATCCTTTAATTATTTCACTATATATTTGCCCATTTCGAAACAAGACAGGTTTCACAGAATATATGTAATACCTTAAAATCCTTAGTTCAACGTTTAAAAAAATGTTCGTTATAAATTTAAATAAATAAAAAATTTAAAACATTTATGACATCCACAAAAACAAATAACCTTGGACTTTAAATACAAAACCTGATCAATGTTCTAGTCTAGAATATATATTGCCATTTTTAAAAATACCTACCAAAAATTAAGCAGATCCGGAATGTCTATAGAATTTTGAAATTTTTACAATTTCTTATATTTTTTTTTTCTAAGTGTTAAGATTAGAGAAACGATCATGCAATTTTTATTTCTGTGTTCTTATGATTTAAGTAATAGAACGCACGCGTTTTTTGGACAAGGTTTAAGTTTTTTTTTATTTTCTTAAAAGCGAAACGTGAACGTATTCTTGCGTAGATAATACCACTTCATGTTCAATCCTTAAGAATTGGCCGTAATCAAACTCTAAACTGGCCGTTGATAACAACCAACAATTGTAAATGGCAGTAGTTTTGCACACAGCTTATCATTTTCCAGATATGATATGACCATTTTATAAACTTCGGAAATTGATTTTAAAATCAGCTTAACTAGTCGACCAGACATACCTTATGAAGCGGGTTAATGCAGTAGCAACTTTTAGTTGACAGCCGTTATTGAAAGTGTTCGGTTCTGCCTGGTTATAGAGTAATATAACCAGTGTCAAAACATCAAGCAAACCAAGAAAAATAAGAAAAGGTAATATTTCTATAAGGTTGAAAATGCAGTTAGTGTTAAGAAAAGGACTTTACTTTTGTTCAAATGGGAGTTCTATGATATTTTTTTTTTTTATTAAAGAAAGCTCAAGATTGTTTTTTTTTTATAAATTAAACAGTGAAATGTTCTAAAACAAATAAATAAGTGCGTTGAATTTTTAATAATAGATAAATCGTTACATTTGCGTATTTATGACATAAATTTAATGCTTGAAAGGTTGATGTGAAGAGCTTATAACTAATACTTTTTTTTTGTTTTGATAATAATCTTTAATACTTTAATTGATAATAATCTTTGCGCAATAAGTGAGATTTTGCGTAAATAGACTGTTTTAGACTAGACAGAAGAATAGACTGTATAGACCCAAAAATGTCGATTAAAATATTTTCACGAAAAGGTATATTCTTAAAAATATAGCTGAGCAAATTTTTCCTACTGGGCTATTCAAATGTATTAGAGAGTCATTAGTTACATATTTTGGTAAATTTAAACGAACAACAATTTGTGTGCAACAAAAATCTTTTATTGTAAAATGCATCCATCATTCACAGAATATTAAATCGACAGAATACTAATAAAAAAATGTACTAATTGCTTAGTGAGCAATTTTTTAAAAACAAAGTAGCCGAAATTGAAATAGAAATACATAGTCTTTCATAAAAAATTGTTTGTTAAATTCTCATATTCCACCATAACAAAGAGCATGAGTAGAATATTTTCAGTAAAGCTGTTTAAATTTTATAAAATTAATACGACAGTCAGAATTAAATACAAAGTAATTCTTTTTCAAACCTAACATAAACTTATTGCATCAATTCCTCTCAAGAATCCTCTCTTGTTTATCTCTGAGCAGGTCTTAGAAACTTTAAATGAGCAATCGTTGGCACTCAGCGCGAAAATTTGGTAGCCATTCATTGTATGCCGTAAAAGACACGACCCACGAAATTTATGAGAGTGATCACTGAAGAGGGTTAGTGTCTTAGCAATTAACTCTGGTAATGATATGGCATAGGACGCGAAAAAATCGTTAGTTGTGAACAAATTAGCAGTATTTAACAAACTGTGTCCATGGCAGGTATGATTTTTCCTATCAAAGAAAGAAATTCTTAAAGAAAAAAGTTACAAAAATTATACCAAATTGAAAACGAAACAACTGAAAAACTGAATAACAAGAACTAAAATAGCAAATGTGTTATTTGCTTTATACACAGTCTGTCAAATAATAGCTGTGTTTGATGAAAAATTCTCGGTACAGATCAGGGCAGAGTAGAGCAGATCAGCTGAGACGTCGAAAATGATTCCAACGCAGAATAGAGCCGATTTTTCAAAAAAACGAAAAAAGATCAAGTTTGAGCAAACAACTGTCAAAACCAAAGAGCTGTTAACAACATAAAAGTATTTTTTAAAAATTTGGAAAATGTTATGGATCGCAAAATCTTTGAGTTCTTAAGTTTTGAGTTTGTGAGTGACGAAAGTGATAACGACGAAAAGTACTGACTCAACGTCATTTTCAGAGGAGGAAATTGAAGTGAATGAGTTAGTCCTGATTGATTTCTCAAGGGAAAATCGGCATTCTGTTGAGAACTTCGTTAAAAAACAAATACAATCCTATTCAAATGAAGAATTCCAAATGCATTTTCGAGTGAATTTATAGATATGTTTGATATATACAAATACCTTGTTTGAAAAGTTGAAAAATCAGTGAAATATAACAAGTTCGATTGTTATTCTCTTTCCTGATTCTCCAGCTATATTGCTTTCCCAGCACTTTTTGCTTCTAAAGTTTTATTCTGGTTAGAAACTAGACCCACCTGTAAAGTAAACATATTAGACTATATTTGAATAAATTTTGTATAATTACCTTCTTCATCGCTTATTAAATACTCCACCATATCTTCCTCACTATTGCCACATTCCTGCTCAACAGAAGGGTTGAGTCTGAAAACGTTAAACAGTTAACAAATTTTCAATAAGCAAACAAAAAACCTTATAACTACCTTTTTGTGAGCCATCTTTGCGGATTCTATTTTTCAAACTTTCTAATTTTCTAACAAGAACCAAAACAGCTGATTGGTTTATTTGCTGCTCTAATGCACTGACCACATTGACGACGACAGCGACATTACGACACCTGTCAAAATTATTTACATGTACATATTTCTTATGGATAGAATTTGGTCTAATATCGTGTCGTCGATATAGATCTATTCCGACAGCTTGTCGTCGTCAATGTGTTCAGTACATATTTTACACCACAAAAAATAGTTGTACTGAGCAGATTGACGACGACAAACTGTCAAATTAGGAATAGTTCTATATCGACGACACGACATTGCAACATTACACCAAATTCTCTCCATAAGAAATACATGTAACAAAATTTGACAGATGTCGTAATGTCGCTGTCGCTGTCGTCGTCAATGTGTTCAGTACAAGCAGCATAGAAAAGAATAAACAGCGCAACTTATAGCAGCTTCAAAAAACAAAGATCAAGAGCAAGTGAGAGCAGCTAAGAGCAAAAAAGGAACTCATCGAAAACTTTGCTTATTTGGAGTGAGAAATTTCAATATAGAGCAATCATCGAACACAGCCAATATTCCAGATAGGCTCTAGAAAAAATAATTAAAATACGATCTGGAGTGAGAAATTTCAATATAGAGCAGTCATCGAACACAGCTAATATTCCAGATAGGCTCTAGAAAAAATAATTAAAATACGATTTCTGTTTACTTTTCGGTGTTTTTATTAAAAACATTCCCTCCCGATTCAAAACAATTATTACAGCTCATTTTGTGGGATTGTCACCATTGCCCGTAGCTGTCATTAAATTCCACGCTTAACTTGGTAAAAATGTATCAGAAACATTTCTATTGATGCAAGAAGTGTACGGTGATGATTGTTTAAGTGGAGCAGTTATTTTTAAGTGGCAGAAACGCGGATTGTGAGCCGGAGATATAATGCTGTCCTTTTTCGAAAATGATGACGGATGCGTCAGCCTCGGTAGTCGAATAGGTAATGTGCTCGACTGCCACCCCAGAGGTCTCGGATTCGAAGCCCGGCTAGGCCATGGTCCTACGCTTTAATCTTTTTGCATTTTCTATCCACATTGCTAGTCAACTGAAATTCAAAATTCATCAATATTTACGACTTGAAACTTATAGTTGGTGGTAGAGCAGTTTGTGAATGAGATTGCCTTATAACTTGAATTGACTGAGGTTTAGGCACTTGCCTCAAATTCAAATTCACATGTTTCTATGGCTGTTCACCAAGCCAAGAACATCCTTCACATGATTTACTTAATTGCCCTTTTCTTTTCCTCTAATCTATCAGCTTATTTCGAACCAAGGCGTAACACCAAATAGATGTAACACTTTCTTGCTAAAAAAAAAAAACAAAAAATGCATTTACGATCTAGCCTAGTTATTAACTAGGTCATTATCTGGATCTTATGAAATACAGAACTCATCCAAAGACACTTAAATAAATATACAACTAAAACATTGAGTGATAAATGACTTCACAGCATATCTAAAAAATTATTTCCAAAGGGTTATACCCACTTTATTTTAATGATTTTAATCTTCCACAATAAAAAAAGATTAAGAGAAATTAATTAAAGCAATTGTTGACTGAATTTCTTTAAGATCATATCAACCTTGTCCCCCTTTAATTAAGGTCATTTCAAAATGAAGACAAGACACGAGAGATAAAATTGATAACAGTTAAGTATTAAAAGGGTTGGAGCCACATATTGGCAAGGGTCATTAACCCTATTTGTTATGAGCCATACAAACTTCGAGAGTTAAGGTAGAATTACGTATCTTTTAGTAGCCTTGTACTAGTTAAGCTTAGTTAAAATTCTTTAAATATTACTACCTCTTTAGTAATGATTTATCAAATAAAAATTTTAATGCAATAAAGGCTTAAACCCTTTATCTTTCAAATTAAAAAAAAAATCATTCGTTAATATATTTTTTTTTCTTCCTTTCTTCAACAATATCAACTACAATATATATTCTTATGATAACGTCCATTGTTAACTTTATTGCTTCTGGATTTTTTTTTTTTTTTTTGTCATTCCATGACTTAAATTTATAATTCTGGTCAGCGAAAATCTTTAACGGTTGTAAAGATCAATTTTTGCTCAGATTGTCAGAGGTGTTTGCGCTTTCTTTCATTTGGTCACATTGAACAACGCCAATAAAATGCCAAAATAAAGATATAAAAAAGTTGTTATCGTCAGATTTTGGCACATTGATAGAAAATGAATTGCCCAATAAATGTCCAAGCATGTGACTTGAGAAAAGATTTTTGAAAACTACTCGCAGCTATATTTACTTTAATGTAAGTTCTTACTTTGTATTATGGTCATTCATTAATTTGTTGACTAATCAACAATTGACGATTATTAAACTAACAGCAATCGTTTGTGGTTAAATGTCTATTCCACAAGTAGTTCTGCTTTGATTAGACTTGATAAGAAGTGTTCCTTGCGCAGTTATAAAAAAGTTATCGAAGATTTGTATCGAAAAATTATGAAACATGCGTTATTATTTAATAGATAGATAGATAATTGATCAAAATAAAGCGTTATCGAAACCGGTTTGAATCAGTTTTTTAGTTTTGTGTTTTCTTCAGAAAATAGACATTTTATTCAGAAGTGGGTTTTCACCTCTTTATTTTGAATGACTTTAAGTTTTGCTTGTTTAAAATGATCTTCATGGTTTGCAATCTTCAAGCTATTAGAAAACTTTTGTTAGTTTTAGTTTTATTTAATCATATTTTTCAAGTATGTATGATTTCGATCAATTATTTATGGACAAAAATTCAAGGGCAGAGTTTTTTACATTTTTATACTGATAACTTATGTTTTATTTATTTAGGAGCAAGCGAAAGAAGTTTTAAGAGGGTTGCCTTTTAAGTTTTGCGCCTAACAATGAAAATAAGTACTGTGGTTAAAGAGTGAAAATATTTTTATAATTTTTCAAAGTATTGTCCAAGATGATCATATACTTTTGCATTCGTTTAAACAAATTTTCGACACAGTTTTGCCACTCCGAAGTAGGTACCTCCGCAGCCAGTAGAGGTGGGTAACTCAGTGCTGTGCTATGGCACTGTGCTGACTCTCTGCAGTGTGCCATGTGTGCTAGCACACTACATTGACTCACATAGTGAGTCACGATGACGACCAGCACTTTTGCGCTTAAAGTGTCTATTATGTATTGAGTGACACTCAGTAGTGAGCATGTGTGCTAGTACACTACGTTGTCACACATAGTGGCACACCCAGTAAAGTTGGTTTTTGTTTCACTTTGGCTCACTTGCTATAATTGACAATATGCAATTTGTTTTATAGCCTATTCGCATTGAGTGCAACAAGAACCGAGCGCCAACTGTCAGTTTTCATTTACATCAGTATGAACCCCGTACTGCACACGCGTGCGAAGCAACCTTCGTCTTTTTACGTAAACACGAAAGAGTAAATGAGACAAATGCGGTTGCTGTGGTCGCAAGTGATTTGCATGTATTTCTTATGGAACGAATATTCGACTGCTTTTGCTTTTCGACTGCGAAGTGCTTTTTTCGACTGTGACACAATTGTGCTAGCACCCCCCCCTAAGGGTGCACATGTGCTAGTGAGTCAGCACACGAAAAATTGTGCTATTACCCACCTCTAGCAGCCAGGTTTTTGAAGGTCTCAACGGTTTGTTCGATCGTAGAAAAACGCGCGCAACTCATTTTTTCGCATGTGAGGGCACAAGAAATCACTGGGTGTCGGATGACCTATCAATTCCACGTTTTGAGCGCTCAAAAACTCTTGTTTGAGCTGATGTGTGGGTACTTGCATTGTCGTGATGGAGGGTGACCGTCCTTTGGTGGTTGATTTTCAACCAACCGCAATTCTCCAAAAACTTCCGGCAACCAAATGGTTGTATATCATTCAGCATTAAGACTTCTCTATTGCTCAAATGGTACAGTTGCGACACGACTGATTTTTCTGAAAAAGTGGCAAACATTTGCTTGGATGTGGTACATGCGCGGACAACTTTCGTAGGGTTTTGCTCACTTTGAAAGATGTTTCGGGCCCATAAGCGTAGATGCATGATTCCTAACCTGTGGTGATATCGTAGCACTAATCGCCGCGAGCTTTTCTTTTCATCAACCGTCAAATTATGTGATATCCGACGGAAAGAAATCTTTCTGACGCCTAAATACTCATGTAACATCGAATGTAACCTAGTATCACTAATGCGAGGATGACTCTAACTCACGGTTAGTCACATGTCGGTCTGCTTCAAACAGTTCACGCACAGCATCGATGGTTTCTGCCACAACAGCCGTTTTTGGACGACCCTCACGAAATTCGTCTTGGAGAGAACAACGACCACGCTCGAACTCATTCGAACAGCGTTTAACAGTAGCTGGATATGGTGCTTTATCATCAAAAGTCGAACTAAGTTCATCATCCCACGTCGATAATCGTAAAAAAATCATCACCCGAAAATGTTCACATGTTAATTCCATTTGTTTATTGAAATACAATTTTCAAACCACTGTAAACAACATAATAAGAGCGCATACACCAAAACGTTGAGTACTTTTATACTAAAAAAAAAAATTTTGAATGGAACAGTCAAAATTCATCTGGCAATGCTGCTGCAATGTTGCCGAGGCGCAAGGCTTAAAAGGCAGCCCTCGTATAATTCTATGCTTCAAAAAAAATTTGTGCCAAAATCTACACCAAAGTTTCTCCGGATGCTATAGAGATATTGCATTAATCTCCACTTCATTTGCGACAATTTTTCTTTGTGAGAAAAATTTCAATTTCAACCAAAAATGTGATTCAACACTGAAGTTAACTTTTTGCCAAAATTTAGATCTGATTTCATATGTTCCAGAGCCCAATGAGCGAATGTTCGACGAGCTTTATGGTCTTCGGGCTAAATAATTGTGTTTTGTTTTTCTTTTTCTCATAGGAGGGTAAATGTTCTTTTCCGAATCAAATTTTAAGTGTAGTTCTTCACTCACGAAAATAGATGCAGTGACAATAGTTCTCTTCTTTAACTAAAGCACATAAATTTACATTTTTAAATTTCACTTGGAGTATAAAACAGTGCTTAAGAATTTTAGTTTTTCTTTTTTTTTATATATAAATAATTGACGAAATATTTATATAAACCTATATAACAAAAATTTATTGACATAAATTGCGACTTGGTAACTCGCATGTTGCTGGGAGCAATTTCACTTTTCAATTATAAAGATTATTATTATTTATGGAGCACTTAAAAATTATTGTGCAAAAACGAATGGTTTTATTTTATTTAATTTAAAATTAAGGACTAGACCAAAAGATAATGACAGAATCATTAACGCTTTCTTTTATGGCTTTCATCGTGGATAATCTTAACAGCATAGAGTCGATAAACTTTTATTTAGCAAAAAAATTTGTCCTTGGCTCGGAAAACTGCAAAGCAACAAGCTGTTTAATTATGCACCTTATCATCTTATGCACCTGCACATGTTGATGTGCTCTATACTTATTATGAAGGCGGTTCGATAAAAAGTAAAGTGTTTATCACTTTCTGTATTCTGATACACTTACGGATAGACTTACATATTCATACAAAGTAATAAGCCTCTTAAAAAGCCTTTATAAGAAAAATATCGAAAAACGCTGAACACTCAAAGAATGGTTGAAACCTTCTATTAACCATTGATAAAGCAATTTTAAAATTTTTTGTTCTCATTTGAACACAAATATTGTAAAAAATAGAGCCCGAACAGAATCAAAGCGATTAGCGATTGGCGACATTTTCAAGCAATAGAATGTATGAAAACGTATGAACACGTCCGAAATCAAATCGCTGGTCTTCGATCGCGATGAACATTCGCCAGATTAGAATCTATTCTATTTTTTCTCTGGCGACCTGCCGATCCTCTCTTTGAGTGCTGTTAAGCCATGGTATAATAATACATGGTAGCATTGACAGTTGCTTGGGAAATCATATACTGTCAAAAAATATACTCAAAAAGAGAGCGCTCACAATCCGCCATTGAAAACACAAGCAATGTTGAAAACGTTGAAGTGAAAAAAAACAACAACCACAGCAGCTGCTGATGTATTTCCACAAAAAGCTGTTTTTGACAATTTATGTTTTCCTGTTGAAGAGAAAATAAGCAGTTGTCAATGCTACCATGTATTATTATACCATGCTGTTAAGCATGATAAGTTTTGTCGTATTTTTCCTAATGATGGGATCTACTGACATTTGTTGTCTGTGTTTCTGTTTTCTTCATGTCAATTATGCATATACAAAACAAAACATTCTGACAATTCAGTATAAATAGTTCGCCAATCGCTAATCGCTTTCATTCAGGGCGTGTTCTGAGCGATCTATGGGCTGTCAATTTCGTTTTGACAGTTGCGGCAGTCTGCCTCTCTGAAATGCTTCTACCTTCTTTTCATTGTACCATGTTCAAAATATATCAAAAACAAACACAATGTTAAAAAATTTATGAAATGAGATTTACAAAATCTCTTATAAAGGATTCTTATTTAAGAGAATTTTAAAAAAATGGCTGAAACGTGTTGTAAACCTTTCATATAACATTTAAATCTTTTAACTCTCATCTGAGCCCAAATATTATCAAAAAAAATATAAAATTATTCAAAACATTTCAAAAAATTGTAAAATATGTGAACACATAGTTGAATAAATAAGGTTGTCTCGTGGCTGATCATACTCTCTTTTCAGTACCCATAATTGTCAAAATCAATGAAAAGCAACAACAACAACTTCAACGGCTTATCATGTTATTAATTTTCGTTTTCAGATTTTGTATGAGATGTCAACTTCGATTTGACATTTATGGGAACTCGCTCTCACCCATGCGACAACCTTATTTATTCAACCATGTGTGAACACATAACAAAATGTTTTCAAAAATTAAAATAAAAACAATAAAATTTATCAAAATACTTCAAATTTAACAAAATAATTAAAATTACAACTTCTTTAGTGTACTGCCGTCATAAGGAAGAGTGCGGCATCTAGCATGAAAATCAAAATCAGTTTTATTGCTTTTTCTTATAACCATATTTCTTTCATCTTCAATAAAATAAAATAAAAATGACGGATTTTTTGCTCAATTGCTAATTATTTTAACCTGAGTTGTCATATCTTCACAAATTAAAGCAATCATTCAAACAAAAACATAGTATCTACATAAACAGAGATAAAAAACTGATATCTACAGATAGACAATATTCAACAACCTTCAAATCTTTACAGAGGATGGAGTTCTGCTTTACCTTGACGTCACCAAAGGACAGCAACTTTCAAAAAGTAGTTTTACCTAATAAAACGTAGAATTGATGTAGATACGGCTTTTGAACTATTTGTGATAAAACAATAAAAAAAGCGGCATCTACACTGTTTGTTCCACAGGTTTTGCATTTTTAACAAAATCGGTAAAATATCATTAATGTTGAAAAAAAACTGGATTAACTATCCTGAAAAATCAAATATTTATAACCATCCCAACCCTAGTCAGTAAATTTTTGATTAATTATTGTAAATCATTTATCTCAGAATATTGTAATATGTAGATGCCGCACTCTTGCTTATGACGGCAGTGTAGAGAATAGCAGTTTGAATATTAAAATCGTTGAATTTATCAAATTCACAAACCACAATTGACACTCTTCCTACTTTAAATTGAAAGTGTTCCTTCTAACTGCAAACCAACATCAGCATGTTAATGAATAACAATATGTTAAAGCGGCTGTTAATTTTTTTTTTATACCAGCATGTTTAAAGAACGTATACGGAGTATATTAAATGGTCACTCCGTTTGTAACGCCTAAACGTAACGTTGTAACGTATCTAAGAAATAAAGATCAAGTTCGAAAATGAATAGTATAAAAACCATGTCTACCTCAAATAAATACAAAATTAATTTACCAAAAAGGTAAAATCTCTTTTAATTCCACAAAAATTAATATATGAACTTGAAATTTTGCAAATAAGTTTTAATATTTAATATGCACTCTGAGTAAATTCAACAAAATCAAGTGAAATCCACGCCTACCTCCCATACAGACTTTTTAAAAAAACAAAAGCGAATATTTTCTGTTAAAACTATGACGAAAATGTTTTTACAGATAAATATTTTATTGACTGCTAAGACTTTGAATATGCTTTGGTTAGGCCATGGGGGTATTTTAATTTCGGCCCAGTCGAATATCATTTCTTATTAGTTTAATGAGTTTTTTAATGAAAATCCTCTTTTGGTAGCACTTTATATGAAACTTATAAGATTACACAATATGATCAGAGGAAGCTTGGTCAA
Organism: Pherbina coryleti; assembly: GCA_943735915.1. Taxonomy (NCBI): domain Eukaryota; kingdom Metazoa; phylum Arthropoda; class Insecta; order Diptera; family Sciomyzidae; genus Pherbina; species Pherbina coryleti. The sequence continues at coordinate 168,123,285 of OX030950.1, read as the reverse complement.
AGTGCTTTCAAGGGCTAAAATGACCAATTCTTTTTTTTTGCGTATTGAATATCACCAATCTCGAAATAGCAACACAATCGCATAAAAAATCTGAATTCTGTGAGTTCACCTAAAAATTTTTGAAAAATTTTCATTTCTCACTCCAACTTGTCACAAATTTATCACGTGTCTTGAAAATACTTATTAGAGAATTCAACAACCGGAACCGTTAAGCTCAACGCATGTTAACTTCACTGATTATTATACCCCGATAACATTCATTTATGGACATCCGTTGGAGTGGTTAAGTTATATTAACTGTTATATTTTATATACCTTAATAACACAAATATACAAAACGTTAATTCATCACCTATAAGTGAACTGTTCAAAACTACCAAGAGTTCTAGAAAGAATTAAATATAATTAAATCAATACATTATTGTATAAAAAAAATGCTCAAGAGAGTATTTTCTCAAAGACGTTTTGAGAAAGAACTTAAAATACATAGAGCGAAAAATTATAAAAGATTAGAATAGATTTTCATGAAAAAGTTTTGGGTGAAAATAAAACTTTGCTTCATCGCATTCACGATGTTATGTATTTGTGATATATTTTTTTAAAAAATATACTATAGGGCTATTCACCATAGTGTGCAAATGAACTAGCAAACTTATACAATTGCATTTATTTGCAAAAGATTGTAAGCGTAGTAACTCAGGCATACTTTGCAATAGTGTAATAAACACAATTGACATTCAGCACCCATATCAATATTTTTTCAATAGTGGTATTCAGAATTTTGTGTATTTCTTAATTCGCGTTCTTAATTCGCGCGTTAATATAATCTTCAAACGCGCTTGCGTTTTAAGATTGCAAATTTGTGCAATAGTAAATATTTGTCAGCAACACTGAACGCCCTTTTTGCCCATTGCAAACCATACAATTCACAGGTGATAAGTGATAAACGAAAATATTTCTAAAAATATTTATATAAAAAAGAAAGAAGATTTGTAGTGAATAATTTTTGATTTATCCATTGTTATTTATTATTTTGTAGTTTATTATTCTTTTCTACGCTGTCAACTTATCAGCTGTTCATTTGCAATTCAGTGTTGCAAATATAAACTATGGGTTTTAACTGTTGCATATTTGCACAAGCGTAGTAAGTGTATCTCTGTATATTTTGTTTGTGTAGAGTAAAAATATACTCTATCACTTTGCAAATGCTACGATACAAGACCATTTGCACCTGATTCTGAATACCACTAATATGTATTGTGAATATCATCAATTTACTACATATACCAAATAAATCACAAATACGCAATACAAGACCAAATACACCACATTGTGAATATCCCTATGCACTTAAATAAGACAAAAATCTTAAAATGTTTATACAAACTGTTTATAACAAAAATTTAATATCCATTTTTTAATTCTTTTTTTTTTGCAGATGACGGACTCAATGTCAAAATCGAAGGACAAATCCAATTCAGTTTTTACACTAAACGATTTCAACTCAAAGTAATTTTAAAACCATATAAAACAATGCTTGAATATGTACTTTTGAAAATTTTACAAATTTTAAATAAATTTTTAAAATTTTTTCAGAACACATCTAACTGAAAAAGGACAGCTTTCCGATGATTATGATCCATTTGAAAATCGTGTGGATGGTAGCTCCACAAGTGGTGCCTTGGCACATTTGCTAAAAAGTTCTTTGGGCACTGGTATTCTGGCCATGCCCTTGGCCTTCTACAATGCCGGTCTATTATTCGGCATGCTGGGCACAGTGATAGTTGGTTTTCTTTGCACGCATTGTGTGCACATCTTGGTAAGTTTTAAAATTTTATGTTAAATTTTTTAGAATTTTCGCCAAAAGCGTAAAACTAACCAACTAAACAAAAACAGTTCGTTAAATAAAACAAAACAAGTCTTTATTGTAAGGAAGGTCCTTGTGTTTCTTTTTTAAATTTGGGCTTTAAAAGGACCAAAGGGATATTTTTATCCGAATTATTAGATATTCAGTATAGCCAGAAATTTTTAAATGACTTTCTTCATTATACTGCTTAAAAAAGTAAAAAACCGAATTTTCGGAGTTGATCATTATTCCTTGTAAGCCGACGATATAAACATATTTATAAACAGCCATAAATATGATTGATAGGCTTATAATATAATTCCATAGAGAGGAAAATAAATAATGATTTGGCAAATTCACGCAAATAATTTGCCAACGAGCTTCTAAGAAAATATAGTCAGTTTGACCGCGCTTAACTCTGCAGTTTAGTATCTTTTAAGCTCTGAAATTCCAATTGATTTTTAAACACTCGCCTTTCATTGATGATTTGACAGATTTATTAGTTCAAAGTACATATGTGTTAGTTTTTATTTTATATTTACTTATCAACACTTGGGCGGTTGCGTTTACTTCTTGCGATAAGATAATTTTAAACAGTAGTTAAACAAAAAATTAATTTCGTTTTAATAATAAATATATATGTACAAAAGTTGTGTTTCTTTAATCTTCGAACTGTAAATCATACTATTGAAGTCGCTTTAAAGTAATAATTTTTCATTTCATATCATAATGGCGCTATCGGATTCTTCAATAGTTATTTCCCAACTATAGGAGAAAGTCGAGTAACGTGTGACTTTAATGAGTGTCTCTATTGCGACTTAGAACTTTATTTAAGACCCAGTCGGCCAAGGAAGCTAGAAATAAACTAACAATGGTGCTTTTAGGTTGGAAAATGCGTAGGAGAATTGTAGAATAAACAAAAGGCAAAATATTCCTTTTCGAATGTCATTGGAACATAACGATGATGACATAACGATCCAGATTTTCGATAGTTTTGAATAGAAATGACAAAAGATAAGATACGATTCAAACAAATTTTTAAATTCAAACAAAGTCTGTTCACTAATTATTGTGAGAAGTTCAATGACATCTTAAGCTAGGCCTTGTATACCCGACTTATACCGTAAAGGTTTTTGACAGCTCCATTGAAGCCACTTCGAAATTTTAATAAAAATAACAATAGATATAATGACAAAAGTAATAATTTCATAGTTTCTTTATTGATGGACTTAGAACTTTATCTAAGACCCAATCGGTCAAGGAAGCTGGAAATAATCTTATAGCTTAAGCTTATAATCTATATTGAGATGTTTGGTGTAAAAAAAAAAAAATGAACGCCCCTAAAAGTATGCTGTGAAAAATTATCTATATTATGGACTTTTAAATAATTTTAATAGACTTTTTTCTTCATAGAAGAAGACTGTCTTAAAATCTTCAACAAAGAATCTTATTCACGGTGACTCAGGGTGATATTTTACAAGGAGTGTTTTTATAGAATATTTGAAGCCGAGCTATGATTTCTTAAAATAATGTTTTTTTACCTTTTTTTGAAAAACGTAAAAAATAAAATAAAAAAGTAGCAAAAGGATTAAAATATTGATTTTTAAATTAAATTAGGGATTATTAATATATATAAAATATTTAATAACTGTTAATGTTGACCAAACCACAGTTATACTGAAAACTTTACTTATGCACAACAATTTTTGTTTTCTATTTTGCAGGTAAAAACGTCACATAATATTTGCAGAGATGCCAAAGTTCCTGCCTTGGGATTTGCAGAAACAGCGGAAAAAGTATTTGAATATGGGCCACAACCGTTAAGAAGATGGTCAAATTTTGCCAAGTAAGTAGGCGTAAAATACAAAGAATTCAGTACCACAACTACTTCTCGTCATAACTTCGATTAGAGTTAACCCATTTCTGCCTAATGGGTATTTAAATACCCAAGCATGAGTTGACACCTCAAAAAAAAATCTCACGTAAGGTAGAAAAGCAAGGATGGGATTAAGCAAAAAAAAAAACAGTCAGAATTTTCAGCGGTTTACTTTTAGTTATTTACAGGTGAAAGAATTTTTTTTTTTTTTGTCGGAAAATGCTTAGGAAAAGTTCTGCCAAAAATAGGGAAAAACGGAAAACGGGCACCTTTTACAGATAATTTCAAGAGTCCTCAACGCAATGAGGAAAACCGACAGCGATATGTCAACAAACCTGGCAGTCACACCTGGTTTAATGAAACTTTATCTGAATACGATAAACTTAGGAACCCCTGGAGGTATTTTAATACAATTTACACTAGCGTATTGAGTTGATCATTACATTTGAAAATTGGGGGTGGTACCTCGCATACAAATATCAATCTTAAAATATCGTTACTTGTTACCAAAAAAGGTACAGTTCTTAACCCATTTCTGCCTAATGTGTATTTGAAATCAGCCAAGTGCTGACGTTTTTTGAATGGAAAGAAATTGGCAATTAAAAATCAATTGAAAGAACAAGTGTGTGAAGCAAGATGTATCTTATATACCCGAAGAATATAAATTTCAGCTTTAAATGGAATGTTAGGTAATTTTTATAGTAGAATGGTAGCATTCACCAATTTTCAAAAAAATTAAAAAATGAATCCGTTTAATAGAAGACAATCAGCCGTATTATGAATAAAATTTCGCCCGGAATTGAAAAAGGGAACTTTCATTTCTTAAGACAGGGGAAACTTTTAAGGATTTTTTTTTTTCTGGTGATCTTAAAAATTGACCATTAATGCAAATATTTGTGTTCAAATTTTTCAAAAGTTCAGTGAACATTGCTTAAAATAAGAAAATTCCCTTCTTTAATTCCGGGCGAAATTTTATTCAAAATAGGGCTAAATATAATTTATAGGTATGGATAAGATTTGTTGTTATTGAAAATGTAATAAATGTTACGTATTTTAAAATTCCACCTAAAAATATGCAAGACAATTGTGTTATTCTCATTTCCAATAAAGTATTGTACACCATGGCGTACACAAACTTTATAATTGAGGCCCTCCTTAATATTGCAAAAATGTCAAAGTTTTTTCCTTTCGATTCAGGACGCCGATTTATAAATCAATACCAAAAAATATTGGGCGCAAGCAATTTAAAATACACTCAACATTTAAAATTAATTTTAAAAACGAAATTACATCTTTAGTCCTTTTTTTATTAAGAATATAAGCCCATAATTTTTAAGACAAATTTTTGGTCCTTATTTCATTTTGATCCATACATTTTTTTTATTTTTTTTTTTTTACTAGCTCAAATAACGCCTAGCATCACAACAGATAAAATGAAATTATATATAACCAAAAATTTAAATTAGACAATTTCTTGGGCGTTACTTCGCTTACTATTTAGTGCTTTTTTTATTCATTGAACCCTTCCTTTTCAACCAAAGTATTGCTTTAACTTCTCTAATTCTATCTCTACTTATTTTCTCACTCTATTTCTCTTGCAGACAATTTGTCGATGGCGGCTTAATGGCTACATACTATGCTGCCGCTTGCGTCTATATCGTCTTTATTGCCACCTCCTTTCACGATGTCATCAACTATGATTTCAAGCTGACGTGGGATGTGCGATTCTACATTGCTATGACCGTAGTGCCATGTCTATTAATTGGTCAAATAAGAAATCTTAAGTGGCTGGTACCCTTCTCAGCTCTCGCCAATGTCTTCATCGTTATAACATTCGGCATAACATTGTATTATATGTTCAGTGAACCGCTTACCTTTTCGGATAAGCCGCTAGTAGCTTCGATAACACAAATTCCACTCTTCTTTGCCACTGTCATCTTTGCCATGGAGGGTATTGGTGTAGTTATGCCTGTGGAGAACTCAATGAAGAAACCACAACATTTTCTCGGCTGCCCTGGAGTGCTTAATACCGCCATGATAACGGTTGTATCACTTTACGCCATCATCGGTTTCTTTGGCTATGTACGCTATGGCAATGAGGTGCGCGGCAGTATAACGCTTAACTTGGAGGCAGGTGCTCCGTAAGTGAAGACATTTTTTGTTTAATTTATGAATTCATATTAATGAAAATTTTTCGCTTTTTAGACTCGCCGATGCTGCAAAGATTCTGATGGCCGTGGCTATACTCTTCACATACGGTCTACAATTCTACGTGCCTAATGATATTCTCTGGCGCAAAATCAATCACAAGTTCAAGCCCGAAAATCATAACAGGGTGCAATTTTTGCTAAGAACAGGCATTATTTTGGTTAGTGGTGGTGTAGCGGCCGCCATACCCGAGTTGGACCCCTTCATAAGTCTGGTGGGCTCTGTATTCTTCTCGCTGTTAGGTAAGTTTAACTAAATTTGTGCAAATTATTATCTAATATCTAACAATTTCCCTTTATTTCTACTCACATAGGTATCTTAGTGCCCAGTTTTATTGAGACCGTCTACCTATGGCCCAACAATCTTGGCTGGTGCAAGTGGAAACTTGTCAAAAATATACTTCTTGGCATTATGGCTATTTGCGCTCTGGTGGCCGGTGCCACTGTTAGTATAGGAGAAATTATTAAATTGTACACACATAAGGATGGAGAAAAAACGCATTGAGCATCGAAATAAGTTTAATTGGATCATGCGTTGTGGTATGCGTCCAAACTTGCCAATTATTTAAATTTTATATGAATTTAAAGCATAACGTTCGGTTTCACGCTGAACAAAGTGTTTCTTTTTGACACCTTTGACTGCATTTGAAGCGATATTATAAAATAAGTTTCATTTTATTAATTAGTGTTGATTGCTAAACTAAGTTAATAATAAGCATTTTACATAGACATAATAGCTACCTATATACGTACATACATAGTAGATAAGTTGAATTAAGAGATTTAAGTATAGATTTGTACATACATAGCTGTTATTGTATTTTCTACAAAGGATATCTTATCGAAAATTAAAACAATTTATTAACCATAAAAAAATTTGCAAATGTTTTTAACCATCTCTTAATAAAGTGGTCACTTTAATAAATGCTCTAGCATTTGACAATGAAATGTTAAGAAATTATAATTTTATTACGAATGAATTACTAGCAGATTCGACCGATAAAGTCCGCTGAAGTCACCGATGAAGTCACCAAGGTGTAGGTTCTTGTAAGCCATTCGCTTGTTCGTGTCCTTTGATGCCCTTATGCCGCGGTACTCATATTAGCCCTACAAACTCTTTGTTTTTTACTTAGCAACCAGTTCAAGTTGTAATGTATGAATTATGGTCTTCAAACCAGCAGTCGGTGTTATTATGAGAGCACCACTTATCTTATATATTAATCGAATGTTAATATATTAAAGACAACTTATAGAATGTTGTCGTAATCTTTATAATATTTATAATAAAAAAAAGGCAATGAAACTTATATCATTCGAAAGGTACTGTGCCACAGATGTGCCGAAAAATAAAAATAACAAAAAAATTAAATAAATTATGTGATTATTGCATTTCAAATAAGTGTATGCATTATCATACCCATAGCTGTAGTTTGAATCTCTCCCCCTTTCACATTTTGCAAACAGTTGTTGCTGCTCCCTTTTTCTCTCTCATTACAACAATGATTAAAAAAGGAATGAGAGCAAGGATTTGGACAAAGGTTAGGACCAGGAATAAGATAAGGAGGAGGACAAAAATTTTACCAAAGATTAGAGTATAGAATTGGTCAAGGATTAGGACAAGAATTGGGAAAATGACTACGAAAAGGACTGCGACATGGATAAGGACAAAGATTCAGACACACATAAAACAATATTTCGAACAAGATTGGGAAAAGTATAAAGATGGGATAAGGAATAGAACAAGGATTTGAACAAACTAAGAAGAAAACTTAGGCCAAAGATTAAAAAAGAAAGTGGAAGCAGGATAAGAGAAGGATTTGAACAAGGATAGGGTCAGGATATAGGATTTGGAGATGTATTAAAACAAAAGTTTGGGCAGGAAGAAGGACAGTTATTAAAAAAAATATAAGAATCAGAATAAGAATGAAGACCAATTTGGGAATAAATGAAAGGATAGGGACAAGAATAAGAACAAAGATAAAGATACACTGTCACATCAAAATCTACGGATATGACCACGATACACCAACTTATTTTTAACTTTTCCAAGCATTTTTCAATAAAGATAAAAAGAAAAGAAGAGAAAAATCGATTTTGATATGGTCGCATTTCAAGCACAGGCAATACTTATATATCGCACTCCATCTTCAAAGCCGACAGAACTCAAAATTTCAAAATGTTCAGTAGAAACAAAAAACCAGCTTTGTTTGAAACAAAAAACCAAAGGAATCCAACAAGGAGACAAAACAAGTTTTTATTTTTAATTCAAGAGTAAAAAGATGAGTGCAAAATTTTGTTAGTTGATGGAGGTTATCACTATGAATAGTTTAACATTAAAAAGTAAAAATTTGTAAATTTTGAGTTGTGCCTGTTTTGCAGATGGAGTGCGATATATAAATGTGCTTCTTTAAAACTTTCAGAGCTTCTTGATATATGTGACTATATTCGAGGATGGCCAACTCCGTATAGGTTAGATTTAATGGTTAATGCAAATCATGGAATCGACTTTTTGTGGATTGGTCAAAGCACACTGAAGTTCCAAATTAGTAGCTATAAACAGTGTCGCCAGATGAAACTACCACGAAAATTCTCTTTTTCTCACACTTAATTCTCACCAATTACCACACTCGTAAAATACCTCAAAATACCACAAAATACCACAAACTAGCACAAAATCACTCAAATCTTCTTTTGAGGTATTGTGGTATTTTGTGCTAATTTGAGGTATTGTGTGGTATTTTGTGGTATTTTGAGGTATTTTTTTCCCACGCGTGGTAAATATCGCACATGTGGTATTTTTTTCCCACGCGAGAGATTTTTATCACAAAATACCATGGGAATTACCACATCCCACAATCGTTGAAAAATACCATAAGAACTATTTATCGTGCTTTTCTGTTAACTATGGCTATTTCACCCTTTCAGACCCGACGCTTATCTACTGAACATTTTTTTATGATTTTTGGAATTTATGGTCGTTATATGGAATGAAAATATTCTCAATGTTTAGGTTTCGCAATTTACATATCTTTCAAGGATTTTCAGGACAAGCAAAATTGATGCAACTTTATCTGAAACCCATTTTTTTAGCAACAAATGATTCAAATTTATTTGAAACATCAAAATTTATTATTTTTTTAGTTCAAATGCGTTAACTTCACTAGTTTTACACTGAAGTTTTACGCTTTATATATTTTGTAATTGAAGACACAAATTACCTCTGCGGCTCATTTTGACAAAACTAAAAAGTTTATCAAGAATTACACGCGTGTTCAAGTAACGGTAAAGCGAATGGCGTAACAGTGTGAGAAACAATAGAAAACAATAACAAGCACAATCGATTCATTTCGTTCTTTATAACATTCGTTAAATAAAAGTGGAAATATTAAAGATAGAAACCACCCGCACAAACGATGCATCACGGTCTGAAAGGGATAAACAGAAGCAGTTATTACCCATCTTTATAATTAAATTTGATGGCGATTACAGCTGTAAGTCAGTTTTGGCCCTATCCCAGACCATGAACCAGCCACTTGCCTCAGTTGGAAACTCCAAGTGTCATCAGGTTATCAAAAACTTGGTCCTTGCAAGAAAGACGTGGCCGTCCTCTTGTGGGCGTTGATCAATGTCGAGTACCGAATGGAATATTTTCTTCACTGGATCGTCTATTTCCCATTCCATCAACATGGCCTAGCTAGCGGAGCCGCTGGATTTGTATGCACTTAACTATGACAAGATCATACAGCTCGTGGTTTCATCGAATTCGATTCTCGCCGTTGACGCACATTGGCTCTTTCTCTCGAAGGCTCGCAGTCTTTTCATCGTAGCTGCTCAACGTCCAGGTTTTTCCTGAATATAATAGGATGAGCGTGATAAGCGACTTGTAGAGCATTCGTTTATTCGTCTACTTCTAAATTACCTCCTGAACCTTAAGTAAGACCTGTTGGCAAGAGTTATCCTTCATTTGACCTCAATGCTGATATTGTTGAAGCAGTTTATGCTGGATTCTAGACAGATGAAGCCCTTAACAGTCTGCTTTATGTTGACACAAGGTATTAATTCTTATCTGCGTTTAATGCAAGCCCCGTTTATTTCACGAATGCAACGCATAAATCTTGGAATTTTTATATTCCGCCAATAATTTTCTTTTGGCGCTATAAAAATCAGATTCTTTTTATGTAACAGATTTACAGGATTGTGGCTTGATGCAAAATCCATTATTTTTCTTCCTTACTGTGAAATGCAACTTGAATTTTTTTTATTACGACGAACTCTGAGAAAATTACTGAGTCTAGCTGTAAAAAACTTCTGCCTAAATGTTGGCTATAACGACTGTTAGGGTTGTCGCACAGCTTATAGCAATCTTAATTGTTAACATAAAACTTGCAGTGTTGAAAAACAATTTCAGTTTGTTGTTTCTTTATTGATTTACTGGTAAGTCATCATAAGTAGTTTATTTGTATTACTATTATAATAATCGCAATGTATGTGCAATGTCAATATATCTGAATGCTCTGAATAAATCAAAAAATGTTGAATGAATGGCGGTAAAACAAAAAATCTCATACGAATCAATCATTACGGAACAGAGTAAGTATTATAAATAGACCATAGATGAGCTAGCGTAATGAGCGGAATATTAATCTTATGAATATAGTTTATTAAAAAGTAGGTAAAAAATAGATACTAATCCAGGGCGCCTGCTCGATGAAAATACAAAAACAATACATAAACATATAAGATGTTGGACAAGCGGCGTTTGTTGGAGTAGTAGTCTTAGAACTGGATGTTTTAAAGTGAAGAATTTATCAAGAAAGAACAGAAAGAAAGAATAGAAAGAAAGAAAAAAAGAAAGAATGAAGGTTGCTTTATTTAAAACACCTTTTCTATGGATCCTTTCTATGGACATTCATTTCGTTTCATTTCATCTCAATTCTTTACCAGAACTCATCTACTTCTTCTTTTTCTTAGAATTTTTCTCTGTTGACATAATCTCAGCTTTTCGTTTTTGATTGGCTTTAGTTTGCGGTGTTGTTGTCGGTGTACCTGCATTTTTCGCGGCCTTTTTACGCTTCTCTTGTCTCTCCTTCTCCTCTAATTCAAGATTTTCACGTTCAATTAATGTTATGAGTGTGTTGCAACGACGCTGTAGCTCAAGCGCAGTGCGTGATTTTATAAACCAATCGAAACGGAATTGAGGCGAAGCTCTGAAAAAAAGCAAATAACGTAGTTCGTATTATTTAATTCAAAAACTTTTTGTAGCCGCTTCGTATACCGAATTCGTATTTAATTCGTATATTTTGTAGCTATACATACCGTATAGCTGCTCTTAGTTCCTCGTAAACATTCTCTTTATCGAACCCCAGTTTGTGCAGCATGCAAACTAAGAAACGATCCTCAATTTCTGTGTAATTTTTGCCTTTATTGTTGCCATATTGCAGACGCAATTGATGGAATGGTGCACGATAGCGGGACATCTTGAAAAAAAAATTTGTAGTGACAGATCAACTTATTAAATTTCTTTCTTAACTACTAACCTTTTGATCTAGTGCTTTTTTTATGGACAAACGTCGTTGTATCTTTGCCTCTCCACGCTCAATTTGTCCCATAATACGTTCTATGTCCTGCAACTCATGGCAGCGTTCCCAAAATACTGCATTATATTCGATGACTTCCTCAGGTGTTTTTCCCTCAACATCCTTGGCAATATTTTCAATATCATCACGTCCATATTTTTCATTAGCTTTAATAAACTGATTAAAGTCTCGCTTTGTCCACATGGTGAAACCCTGCGTGAGTAGAGATTCCTTCTCAGCGATTTCCTCTTCACTCAGTGGCTCAGCTTCATCGATCTTTTTTTGTTCTTCACGCTGAACTTTGGTGGCTTCTGAGCCCAGCTCTGCATTGCGTGGCACTTTGTAGCCAACAGTTTTGCGGAAATAGTAGATTTCCTGATCGAGTAGCTCGAATAGACGTGGCGGAAAAAATTGAAAATCTTGTACAATTGGCTGCTTGGGTGGACGCGGTGCTTTGGGCGCCTTCGGTTCGGAAACACGTAGTGCCTCACGGAAATAAGCATCCACTGCATAGTTGGCTTTACGTTCACGCTTGGGCGGCTCAATCCATGAACCGAGCGCATTCAACTTTTGTTTCTCACGATAATCTTCGCCTTCAAATTGATACACAGAGGTAGAGGCTCCCTCGCCATTTGTGTCCACTGTGAATGTGCGCAGAGAGCTTTCGCCCAACTGATCGAGCTTGGCTTTTTCTTCGAGTGTCTTTGCCTCACCACGCTCTAAGATGGTATCAATATCCTCATCAGTCAGTTCGGAATCTTTTGATGCGAAAACGTGATTGGCTCCAAAGCGAATAATATTCAACATGTCATCTTTGTTCATTTGTGCTGTACGGTTGTCAACAAGACGACCTTGTTGAATAACCATTTTATCAAGACGCAATTTAATTTCAGCGCGTTCGACAATTTTTTCTTCCACCGTATTTTCGGTTATGAAACGAAAGACGCGCACTTGCTTCTTCTGACCGATACGATGTGCACGATCCATGGCCTAAAAGGGAAATTGATTAAGAGCTTGGATAAAGCCGACAGTTTCAGTTCTTTAAATTTCTTTTCTTTAAGTTCTTTAAGTTAAAAATTTCTCCTGAATTGTATTTCATAAGCAGAAAATTTACATGTCCTTACCTGCAAGTCCATTTGCGGATTCCAATCTGAATCATATATAATGACCACATCTGCTGTTGCCAAATTGATGCCCAAGCCACCAGCACGTGTGGACAACATAAATATAAACTTTGGACTGTTATCCATGTTATATTCTTGAATCTGACGATTACGATCTTCATGTGGCGTCTGACCGTCTAAGCGGCAATATTGATAGTTGCGCCACAGACAATAATCCTCCAGGATATCCAACATACGCGTCATTTGGGAGAAGACCAACACACGCGAACCCTGTGCCTGTAATTTTGGCAACAACTTATCCAAGATTACCAACTTCCCTGAGTTGAAGACGAGATGCGTGTCCGTGGTGTATGGTGGGCCAGGCTCAGCGCCATCAAACAGATACGGATGATTTGTACACTTGCGCAATTGCATCAAAATGTTTTGCAGACGCATTTTCTCCAATTTACCAGCGCCATTGACAACATCAATATCCTTCATCAACACTTTGGTGTACCATTCGCGCTGCATCTTAGAGAGACCGACGAAAATTTTAATTTCCTTTTTGGGTTTTAGGCGCTTTTCTACTTCGGCCTTTAACCGACGCAGCAGAAATGGCTTGAGTACCGCATGCAAACGCTGTATGAGAGCATCATCGCCCAGACAAGTATTGGTATTGAACCACTCATCGAAATCTTCAGATGAATTGAAAACATCGGGTAGCAAAAAATTCAACAAAGCCCACAATTCATGCAGATTATTTTGCAGCGGTGTGCCAGTGATCAGTAGGCGATTTGCTGTCTTGAACTCGCGCAAAATTTCGGATAATTTGGATTTTTCATTCTTAATACGATGCGCTTCATCAATGACCATATAGCGCCAATTGAACTTTTTGAATACTGATTTTTCGCGAATGCACATTTCGTAGGATGTGACGCAAACGTCCCATTCACCAGGCAGAAGAATATCGCGGATAAATGTGTTACGCGCTTCCTGGTCGCCAATGAGGCACACAGCGCGCAACGAAGGACACCACTTCTTGAACTCGTTGACCCAATTCTGTAAAGTAGACTTTGGTACGACCACAATGTGCGGACCAGCCTGATTTCTATAATTAGCAATTAAAAACTTATTTTAAATAATTCAAAGCTAATTGTTATGATCTTACTTGAAATGTTTGAGATAGCCCAGCAAGGAGATGGTCTGGAGCGTTTTGCCCAAACCCATTTCGTCTGCTAAAATGCCGTTAATGCCATTCTCATACAAGGATATCATCCAATTTAACCCGCGCACCTGATAGTCACGCATCTCTCCATTTTTTATAAAACTGGGTGAGCTCTCGAAACGAAACAGCTCTTTGGACTGCGTTTCTTCTGCCAGCAGTTCTTCATCTTCCTCCTGTTCTGTTTTGCGATGTCGATGACTGTAAAAAAATTGAAGTTATCTGAAAGATTCAACTCACTCCTTCAGATTACTCACTCCGCATTGCCGTCCTTGTCTTTTTCCTCCTTGACTTTTTCCTTAATCTTTTTAGGACGTCCTGCTTTAGGTTTTGTTGGACTCTTTGCACTGTTTGTCATGAAATGTGTAAAGATTTCAGTTTGTTTAAGCAAGAAATCAAAACGTCTACCGCGATCAGTTTCGATTTTATTGTCGAACTCTACCTCCTTCTCAGCGGATGAGGTTGTTTCCTCCGAAGTGGTTTCATTCTGAAGATATAATAAATAAATAAATCATTTCAGTTCGGTGTGAAATCGTCCGCGCTAAATTAAACAGCTGCTTATTGCGTCCATTCGCGCAAAAAAAACACCCACACATACATAACAACAGCTAGCAGGCGCTTCGCCGCCTGCGGCTTTTTTTCTGTTCTTTTTTTGCTTCTGCTCCTTTACTTACCGAATTTTCTTCTGTGCCTTCCAAAGCATCGTTTTTTTCTTCTTCCTTAGACATTCCCGCTGTTGTAATTTAAAGTTTTTTTAATGTTTTATAAATGATTTTCACTTTAAGTTTGTTTAAATTTTGTTTTAAAATGTTTTCACAAAATTGCACTCAAGCACACGCACTAAAACGACCACAAGTTTTTCGTTGAAAGCAGAATTGAAAAACCTAATCGTCAAGTTGAAAAGCAGTGTTGCAGTAGCAACAGAGATGTTAGTTATTATCAGTGTTGCAAAATTATTCGAGTAATTAAGATTATTGTACGTAAGCAGTATACGATATCGCATATGGTTATTATAGCCTTTTCATTTAAATCCAAGTTAATAGTTAATACTAGTGTCCGACCCAATATTCGGCTTCGGTATTCGGCAGATTTTTTAACTTTCGGCTACGGCTTCGGTTTCGGCCTAAATAGCCGAATATTTTTACTTTGTAATCACTAAAAATATTTTTATAATTCTTTAGGAAAATTTCAGTATAGTAATTCGATGAATTCCGTTCGAAATTCCATACTTGAAACACTTGTTGGTTTTGTTTTTCTCTCTCTTCTGTTCTTCCATAAGTTGGTTTTCGCTCGTTGAAAACTTTATTGAAATGATAAATGCAGTGAGTCTGACCCATGATACAATTACATGGTAAGCTCATTTTAAGATGGTTGCTCAAATGAGCAATTTTTTAACAACAAAGCTGTAGAAACTACAAACGTCAAACGAAAAAAGCAACAACAACAATTATAAAAACTAAAAATTAACAGCTGATTTTAACAACTAGCTGACCCTACTCTCCAATGTGAATCTACCTTGTAATCATGTATCATGGTCATCTATGGGCAGAGAGCGCTCTGGGAGCGCTGAGAGCAAGAATTAAGAGCAAAGGCTTATGTAGCAATACAAAACGCAACAACAAATCAAAGACAAAAGACAAACACAGAAACTTTAAATGTAGTGGTGCCCATATCTGATCATGGTCCGTCCGACATGGGTTGATAAGATCGTACATGTTGAACGAACTGGCAGAAAACTCAAACATTTTTTATTTTTACCCGACCGTCTCATTTGCTTCCGATTGTTCATAATGATATAAAAAAAAAACCGAGTTACTCTAGAAATTTTCTGCGAGATTTCAGTCAGTATTGAATTTCTATTGCTTTTCTCGACTAAATCGAAAATCTTAAACTAAATTTAAGTATCTTCTATGTCATCCTGACGTTACTAAATCAATTACAGAAATATTATAATTCAGCAAAATGACATGAAAGAAATTTAATCAATTTTATATGTAGTCGTAAAAGCTACAGAAATGCAATACTGACAGAAATCAGTCAGAAAAACTAATGCGTTTAACTCGAACTTAATATTTGTCTTATTTTTCTGAAATAACGAAAGCCAGAACTAAATTTTATAATTTTTTGTACTTGGAAAAAAAAATTTATTAATATTTGGCTTCGG
The DNA here is from genome assembly GCA_943735915.1 of Pherbina coryleti. Lineage (NCBI taxonomy): Eukaryota > Metazoa > Arthropoda > Insecta > Diptera > Sciomyzidae > Pherbina > Pherbina coryleti. The sequence continues at coordinate 168,107,291 of OX030950.1, read as the reverse complement.
CTTCGGTATTCGGCCAAAAACTTCCGCTTGGCCGAACATTCGGCTTCGGCCAAAATTTCACATTCGGTCAGACACTAGTTAATACCAAGTTATGGCTACTTCTATGGTGTCACTAACAAAGCTGCCAACCAATTTACAAAACATAAAATATTAAAAAATTAACAAATACTACAGAAACTCCCACGGTCTGTGTTTGAATTGAAAAATACCTCAGCAATTAACAATTACCAAAAAAACATTCCACTTATATTAACAAATCACACTCGCAAAATACCATAAAAAATTCCACAGTCATTAAAAAATACCACGAAAATTCCCACCGACATTAAAAATGCCAAAAAATTACCACAAAAGGTATTTTTCCCACACAGTTATCAACTATGGTCACTTCCATGGAAAAAAATGTTCAAAAAATTAATCAGAGTTGGGTTAGCCTGCTAAGGTCAAATAGACTTTTCAGATTTGTCTGGATAGTATGATAAGTTTACTAATTATGTTTATGTGCGCTATTTTGACAACTTGACAAAATTTTTCCGTCCAACCTTCAAACAAAACGTGTATAAATTTTATGACAATCTAACGTTTAGTTCAGAAGCTGCAGTGATTTAAGTGACGCTAATGTTGATATTTTCAAAATAAAGGATTCAAAGCAATTCCGTATGCAAAAAAAAAAAAAAAAAAGCAACCATTTGCCGAAGGTATGCTGAGTTTAAACTTGGTCGTACAGACACCAATGATGCTGAACTTTTAGGACGCCCAAACGAGGCAGTTGTTCCACAAAACATAAAAAAGTGCACAAAATGGTATGAGGCTCTGAAGATATCGAAAGGCAGTGTGGGAACAATATTACAGGAACATTTTTCGATGAGAAAGCTGCTTTCCAAATGGATGCCGCACTTTCTGACACCGGACCAAAAACAACAACGTGTCGATAATTCGGAGAGCTGTTTGGCACTGTTTACAAAGAATAAACATGAATTTTTGCGTCGGTATGTGACAATGGATGAAACATGGATCCACCATTACACACCGGAATCAACACGGTCGTCAGCTGAGTGGAGAGCAACCGATGAAAGCAGGCCAAAGCAACCAAAAACACAACGGTCGGCTGGAAAGGTTATGGCATCTGTATTTTGGGATGTGCATGGAATTTTGTTCATCGACTATCTCGGAAAGGGAAAAACAATCAACAACGATTATTATATAGCGTTGTTGGAGCGTTTGAAGGATGAAATCGTGAAAAATCGGTCCCATTTGAAGAAAAAAAAATTCTTTTTCACCAGGACCATGAACCGTGTCTCAAAATCCACGAATTGGGCTTCGAACTGCTTCCTCATCCACCGTATTCGCCAGATTTGGCCCCCAGCGACTTCTGGCTCTTTGCTGATCTCAAAAAAATGCTTGCCGGTAAGGAATTTGGCTGCAATGAAGAGGTTATGGCTGAAACTGAAACGTATTTTGAGGCGAAGCACAAATCGTTCTCCAAAACCGGTATTGAAAATTTAGAAAAGCGGTGGAATGAATGTATTGTTCTTGAAGCAATCTATGTTGATGAATAAAGAAGAATATTTGCCAAAAAAAGTTTTTTATTACTTAGTCTCGGGACTTATTGGGACATGTGTTATAGCCTAGTTCTTACTGTCTTCTTACTGTAAACTATGTGTTGAATGAAGTTTCAGCTGTTTCACTTCTGAAACTAACATAATTTTTGAGAGAAAACTCTCTTATACGGTTCATGCAGATTGAATCTATATTTGTTAAAACTGATATCAGACGAAAGGACATAAAATACTATAAAAATAGTTTAGACGAAGAATTCGTAATGGTTCTTTCCCCTTGAAAAAGCTATTAGATCTATTTACGAAATATATTTTCTCGAACATCTATGCGTGACAAGAACTCAATACTTGATTGGTGGAAATTTGAACGAAATATTTTGATGCTCGATTTTTAGAGCTATTTCAAAGTTTCGGAAAATGTGCGAGTATTTTTTTTTTACAAATTAAACGGGAGATCTGCTGAAACTCTTGGACATAATAATAGAAATGTCAAAATCAAACTAAATATCACTTATAATTTTGGATCAAATATTCGTTTTATCTACAACAAAATGTAACAACATATCATGAATCCATGTTGACAAAGCACCCTTTATATTTCTTAAATATACGCATTGGGAGATAAAATGGAATTACTTACGATTGACAGAATGAATTCAGACTTACTTAGGGCCAGTTTTTCAGTGCGGTTTTAAACTCTAGTCAAATTAAACCGATATTAACTCACCAAAAAGGGACGTTAAAACTCGGTTTAACTAGATATAATTGCATTCGTTTAAGTTGAATTGACTTAATTTATCACATGATGTGTTTTTTTTTGCTTAAACCGAGTTTAAACGTCCAATTTTGGTGAGTTAACCTCGGTTTAACTTGACTAGAGTTTAAACTCGCACTGAAAAACTGGCCCTTAATGAAAGGATTATGCTTAGGATTTCTGTCCTAATCAAAAATTATTTTTGTCGAGCTAGTTTAAATCAATCAAGGTAGTTGAGTGGTAACAAACTTGACTGCAATCCCAGTGATCTCGGGTTAGAATCCCGGCCAGTCTGTTTTAAAATGGCTACTAAAATGAGAAATTTTACATTAACAAAACTGTAAGTGCCACAACAATTAGAAAAATTCAAAATCAACAGCTAACTCTAATACCTAGCTCACTTCATCTCTAATATGAGTCTAACATGTTGTTCTACCATGAACTGGACTTTCTTTGTCATCGTCTGCAAAAAGGAGATGGCCATACAAGCCAGCATTAGCATGAATCGAACTCAAACCTTCCATTTCATAGGCATGAGTGGCTCACACATCTTATCGACCGAGAAAAGTAAACTGGAGTTAAAATTGAATTTCTTAAGTTGAGTCATAGCTTAAAAAAAGTTCCCGTTTCATATGTATAAGTGGTTCATATATCTTAACGGTCGAGAAAAATAAGCTAGAGGTTAAATGTGATAAGTTAAATTGGATCATAACTTAAAAAGGTTAAAAACTCCAGATTAACCACTTTCCTTAACACCACATCTTAGTTGTAAGGATTCCTTAGATTTAAAAACTTTTTTTTTATGATCTGTTCGGTTCTAACTTTTCAAGGAATTCGTTAAATTTTAGAAAAATGAAAGTAGAGTTCTGCACTGTTGTGCTATATTTTTGTGCCTTAAATTTACTTTTCCAAATTGCGGAACCCAGCAATTTGCAACAATTCCGTTAATATTTTCCAAGGCAAAACTGCAAAGGCCATATTTCTAAAAAAAAAAACAGCAGATATAAATTCCAAGAACTAAAAATAACCACTTGCACCTACTTACCTTGACTGAAAAAATAAGTTAACATAATTAAACCATTTCAACACAGCACAAGAAACAAACGTCACGGAGTTTATTTTTGGCGTCATTAGCTGCATTTTTAGTGCATTCCTTTCCAGACAGCGGAAAATCGTTGGAAAATCGTTGCGGTAACTATTGAAGCAATGCGGAACTTTATACTAGATATACTCGTATGTCTTCAAGTATGAAGAACCAGTAACATTCATTCAATGAGCTTAAAATACAAGGTTTTGACGTCATAACATAAACGGCAAGAAGTTACAGTACAGGGTGAGCTAAATTACGTAAACAATAATTCAGCAGACACAGTTTGGATGGTATCACATAGACCTCAATTTAAAAAAAAAAACGCTATGTTTATTTTTGCTCAAAAAACATGTGTGTGCGGAAAGCTCTAAATTATTGAATGCGTCGTATGAATAAATTTGTGAAAAGACAAAAAAATGAACGAAGCTCAAACCAATTTGCATTTTCGACCCAGTATCAGGTTACACGCAATACGATTGTGAACATTTCAAAACACTTTTCTCACATATGGCTGTCAGCCATAAGAGCGCCACAAATCAGTTTGAAAGCTAACAACACGATTTGAGCTGAGTGTATGTGTGCGTCTGTGAGTGAGTTTGTGATAATGCAGGACAACGCAGGCCAATGGCAGAAAGTGTTAAAACGCTTCATGCGACAATTGCCAATCAAACTAAAGTCAGTCAGACAGTCAACCAGTCAGTAAGTCAATTAGTCACAATTCACACACTCATGCATATCGCTATCTGGGATTTCCCATAGCATGGCCACCAATATGGCGGCCACTGTGACACAACTAAAACTAAAACTACAACAAACAAAAAATAACAAAATAAGTCAAAACAGTGAAACAAGTGAAAGCGAAATTGAACCTAGCGGAATGTGTTGCGTGCAATGCCATGCGATGCCGCTCGTTGGCATCAGCAGGCTAAAGTGTGCAAGTACCAGCAGGAAACGTGGCGGCAAGTTGTTCGTACCAACTGTGGTGGCAAATTATAGGCTAACTGAAGGATAACTGAACGTTACTAGCTAGGCTAACCTCGCTCAACAGACTAATTTTAATTTTTCCCCATGACTTGGCTAGAAACCATGCCACCGTTCACTAGGCTAGGAGCCATACCACCTCCTAGCCTAGTCTAGAAGTGAGTATATGATATGGATTTTCTGCTATTGCAAATAAATAAAAAAAAAAAGAATAAAAAGTAAACTTCGCGACAACCTTAAAAAATTATTTTATATTGTGCTGGCAATACTTTGCTCTTTGTTGTTGTTATTTTTTTCTTTGCTGTGCAAGCACACTTTCACTTATAAACAAACACATTCAAATGTTAAACATGAAATCCTTTACTTTTGTTTACATATTAAATCGGTTCAAGAGTAAAGGAAAAATGGTTTGAAAATTTATTTGTTTTTTGTGTCATATTTTTAGATCGACATGCCCAACTAAAAAGTTTCCTCCTATAATAGTTATGAGAAGAATTTCAGCAGTGAATTAAGGAACAACATTTAAGGATATAAGCTTTAAATGATCTTCGTGTAAAGCGCACTTTTTATTGGTTTATAGAAGCTTTTTGACATTTTCGGTATAACGGTGTATATGATAGTTAAAAATTATAAGATAAGCTTCAATATTTAAGGAAAAAAAATAATTGTGAAAAGAATCACCATGAATTAAACCATTGACCCATCGCACTCTAGTCAGCTTGATTTGCTTTCACCAAAACTCTATCTTAATGAAAAAAAAGAAGTTGGCTGTGTCGTGGATACGCACGTAGGCTTAAAACTTGATATCATGTCCTCATCCTTGGCCAGTGGCGGATCTTGGATTTTTTTCATACAAAAAATTGTGCAAGGGGGAGGGGCTAAAGCCCTTTCAGCCCGTATGTAGATCCGCCACTGTCCTTGGCCTTATTCTTACCACTTTGTATCCTTTTCTTTGTTTCTAAACTTATTCTCATCCTTATTCTTATTCTTCCAGACCTAATAATTGTTCCAATAATTCGAAATCACTGACACCTTAAAACTGTTAGACAATGTTTAAAACTCTTAAAAAAACGTATTATTGGGTGGCAACCTTATGGTAGAAAATATCGTAATTTTGAAATTCTGACAACGGATTTGGATTCAGCTACCCATTTTTACGTGTTCGCTCCAGCACCGAATTCGTAAAAATAAATAAAAAATTTGGTGGCAACCCTAACAGCTATCTTATATTTCAAAATTCTACATCAGATTCGAAATCAGCTACCCCCTAAAACTGTTAGAAAATGTTTAAAACTCTTAAAAAACGTATTAGGTGGCAACCCTATTGTAAAAAATTTCATAATTTTGATTTCTGACAAAGAATTCGGATTCAGTGACCCATTTCTACTGAGTGTTCGCCCCAGCACCGAATTCCGGATTCGGATTCTGCTACCCATTTTTACCATTTTTTCTTAAAAATAGAAAAAAATTAGGTGGAAACCCTATCAGCTATCTCAAATTTTAAAATTCTGGCATCAGATTCGAAATCAGCAACCCCCTAAAACTGTTAGATAATGCTTAAAACTCTTAAAATACATATTAGGTGGCAGCCCTATTGTTAAAAATTTTCATAATTTTGGTTTGGTTTTTCAAGTATGAATACATTCAATATTTCAAGTACTTGAAATACTGGTAGTAGCTTGAACTTCAAGTAGGCTTGTGCAGTTCTCTGGCACACAGCCTATGAGGACAAAGGATGAAGAACGTTCTGGTCGTCGAAGTGCTCGAGATTGCTGAAGCTATGGCCATCTCAACCGAACAGGAACAGAACATTTCTCATACATTTTTGGCCTGATAGGTGCCGCATTTGCTATCTGTTCACAACAACCGGGACAGTGTGACAATTCACACTGGCGATGATTAAGCGCAATAAGAAGGAATATTTGCCCTATTTCGTAACCGTTGAAGAATCGTGGATGCATCTCAATACACTAAAAAACAAAGAACAATCGAATTATAAAGAAGTGAATTTTTCGTGGTGAATAGAAGCTAAAATAGACACCCAAAATGGGGTCTATCGGCCAACAAACAGTTAAGTTTTTTATCAACAGTTTTTTGAGGATACTAACGGTATCGTACATAAGGATTACTTTCAGAATACAAAATGATAACCGGAGCTTATTATGCAGAGCTGTTGGATCGATACGACGCCGATTTGAAGTAAAAGACGCATTCGTCCAATAAAACAGTATTATTTCACCAGGACAAATGCACTGGCATACAAGTCCGTAACTGCAATAGCAAAATTTCATGAAATAGGCTACGAATTGATTCGTCATCTACTATATTCTTACGATTTATACCCCTGAAACTTTTATTTATTTTTCATCTTGTAGGTCGTCAGAGGCTCGGTCAAAAGAGATTCAGCTTTATTCGAAATTGGTATTATTCAGAAGGGATCGAGAAATTAGAAAAACCTTGGATGAATATATCGAGCTACAAGAAGATTACGTTGGAAAATAAAAAAGCAAATTTGGCCGGATAAATCCTTCCTTGTTTCGTTTTTCGGGAACTTTTTACCTTGCCCTTGTGAAATTATTTGTCGAAATATCACAATTTTAAAAATAAATTTGACAAAGTATTCCAAAATTTGACACAGAAAGGAGTATCAACCCATTGTTGGTCAGAAACCATTCTGTGGGATAGGCAAAGGAATCCGCTCTCTTTAAATAAAGAAAGAGTAAAAAAACAAAACGACAAATACTGGAGAAACTTACCGGGGTTAAAGAACTCTAAACTGCTTACGGGGGCATACGACCTAAGAAATTCAAAGAATGCGTGAAGCTTACAAAGAATGATCTAAGAATCATCACAGGACTACTAAGAGGTCATTGTAGGTTGAACTATCACCTTACAAAACTGGGAATTCTTGGTGATGATCGGGTATGGGCACCACTACATTTAAAGCTTCTGTGTTGTTTCTGTGTTTGTCTTTTGTCTTTGATTTATTGTTACGTTTTGTGTTGCTACATAAGCCTTTGCTCTCAATTCTTGCTCTCAACGCTCCCATAGCGCTCTCTGCTCGAAGCTGGTTATGACACAGGTAGGTTCTGCAATGCACGTCCTAGGACAGTGTCCTACCTTTGTTCAAACGCTGCTGAAATATCTGGTTTACCACATAATACCAGATAACTCGTTAAAATCAAGAGATATAGGGCATAATGGATCTTAAGATCGCAGTGCATATCCCAACAATAATAATAATAATTCCAAAATTTAAAATGCAGGGGATATTTTTGACCAATTTTGAACTTCCTTTGTTTTAATTGAGAAATTGTCAGAAAATATTCGTAAAATATTTTAGAGTGTAATAAATTTCGTGTTATAATGTTATTTTAAAATCTTATAATTTTTTATGAATATGTTTTTATTGTTAACAAAAAAATTAAAAATAAATAAATTAATTATTAAAGTACTAACTGAAAAATATAAAAAATTACTGCCAATTAAGAAAATTCTTCGATTACTCAGCTTATAAAAGTGACACATGGGCTTTTCCAATGTATAAGAATTTCTAGTTCAAAATATTAGACAGTAAAAAGTTATTATTGGGACTGTATTGTTACTTGATCTATGTATGTCACTCTAAATAAACCCATAAATAATCATGCAAATATACACAAGCATACAAACACTCACACAGGCTCATACACGCGCGAATTGAAACTTAATCACGAAGAGAAGAAATGTCATATAAAAATATATGAAAATAACTAACTTTCAAAAATAAAAACAAGAAAAACACACATTCCTCATTGAAGTTACTAACGAGGGCGTACTGGCCCACAAGTAGAACCCAAGTCCCAACATACATTTCTTGCATGTTCGCTCCATTCGCGCAAAACAACAAACCAAGAACTAAAAACCTAGACGCAAGCAGCTTTTGACGTTGTGCTGTTTATTTTAATTTTGTTGTTGTTTTATTTGTGTTATTTTTTGTGTTTTATTTTTCTATTTTTTTTTTTTTAACTTTATGAAGTTCGTCAGAGCTTTAAAGACATACACCAATTCGAACTCGCTCAGTTCTTTAGCGACGGCGAAAGGATTCCAACGCGGTGCGCTGCCATCAACAGCGGCCAATTCGAATTCAATTCAAAAACTTGTTCTGATAAATGGTGGGTCTAGCACTTGTAGTGCGACTCAAAGAGAGTTGTTAACGGTTTATTAAGCAGCACACACACTCACGCATATACACACACACACACACACATACGCATCTTCGCAAGTGCGAGCAAAGACACACATTTGCAATGCGATACATCGGCCATATGTTCGCGTCGTGTAATTTAAGCTGCTACCACAACCACTGGTACTATCAAGCTTCGTCTTCTTTTGCATCTGCCGAGTGTTTTCGTTGTTTCGCGGTTATGCGTGTACGTTAATAAACCGTTATTATTTGGCAGTTATCCGCCAACGGCAAACGGGAAGAAGTGCGAGCGAAAAAATTAAGCGGGCTTCCAGAATTTTCATCGAATAAATAAAATAAAAATATTGCAAATTTTTGAAAATTCAATGTTTTAATCTTAATTTTATGAAAATTTTATGAAAATGTGAAAATATAAAATAAAATTCAAAGTTTGGTGTGGAAACTTTCAACAACATCAACGTCAGCTGTTCAACAAAATCTGGCAGCAACATGTAGGAATAAGATTTAAAAGGATTTTTTCCCGTTATTTCCTACTTCAAAAACCGTAACAAAAAAAGTGTAAATAAAGAACAGCGCAAAAAACAAATATGAAAAGAATTAATGCGCTCTCTTCTATAACGGATAAGACACTGATTTAAAGAAAATGGATGCTTTGTTTTTTTTAATTAATGAAACTTTTAAAAGCACGTTCTAAAGAAACGTTATTTTTGTTGTTTTTTTTTTAGATTATCAATTAAGAATGTTTACATAATATTTTGTATAGTTCAGTTTTTCGTTTCGAAAATAACATTTAACAAAAACTTTTTTGTAAGTTTCTTCTATTGATCTAGTGAGCTTATGGCACCAACTGTAAAGAAACACTTTTCAGTTTTTCGCAATTTACTCAAAAAGCATTCATCTCAGAGAGAACTGGAGCGATGAATTGTATCAGTAGATAGCCTCATCTTATGAGGCTAGGCGTACAATAAGGAGTTTTATAATCAGAAAAGTGCCGCAAAAACATCAAAATGTTCGGTTTTCAACATTTCGAAAATAACTTAAATGCCGTTCATCTTAAAGAAAAAAAAAGAAATATTTCGAAATAAATTGAAAAGCATAAAATGTTGCGTCCTCAGAGTACAAGATACGAGGTCAAGGTGAAAGTCTCTGAAAAATTAAACAAGAAATAATCTATTTGGTGAAAACTGATTTTATACCCCAACATTATCTCCTTGTATCTTATGTAGGCTGCTACTTATATTTCAGGAACTGGCAACGCTAATGTAATTCCAGGCAAACTGACGTTTCCATTGAAAAGTTTAACATTTCTAAAACGTACTCATAATGTTTGGATATCCGTGCGTTTATTGCGTTGTTTACAGTGCTTTTAAAATTATATTTTAGCAAAAAAATGGTATTAACACGTGAACATTTTCGTGCGATAATTTTTTACAATTTTATTTGAATCTTTACAATTTTTTATCTGTTAAGTGGAAAATATGATATCCGTCAAGTGGCTGCCACCAGTGTTGATACACATTTACCCGTTTTATCGCATTTTTCATGACTTTCCGCAATATTTCCGGTGATAACTGTTCGCATTCCTATCGAATATTCTCCTAAGGTCTGCAGTTGCCTGAGGATTGTTGGCATAAATCAGCGACTTTAAGTAGCCCCAAAGAAAGATATCTGGGATGGTGAAATTTGGCGATCTTGCAGGCCATGCCAAATCGCCAAAACGGGAGATTATGCGATCAGGAAACACTTTCTTCTCAATATCCATAAATTATTCCACGCTCTTGCGGAGTATAGCGCTCCAATGCTTATCTATTTGTATTCTGCAGCCGTCTAGTTCACAAATGTCAAATATGATTTACGTACGACGCCATTTGCAAATATTATAACATCTTCCGATAGGGTGATTAATTTTGCTCCACCTTGCATTTATATTCCCACATCAGGTTCTCTTTTTTTTTGTTTAACATTAGTCTATAATTCTGCTTGCCCAACAACTTTACGTGCCGGAAAATATCTATTTTGATTAACACGCTCCCCTAAAATTGAGAAAATATAATAGGCTGCGTTAAAAGCTTTGAAGACCTAAGGTCATATTAAAAATCTAAACGCATTTCTACTCCGATATTTTTTGCAACTCATAATGGCCATTGGAATGATAGAAATGCTAATGTGTTTATTTAAATAATAACATTCTCTCTGACGAAACTGTTGTAAGGTAATTGACTATGAAATGAGAGAAAGTTTTATTCGCAAAAAAAGCCAACTCTTTAGAACAACACTGATTATGTATTTATTTTGACATACGTTATATTTTGACATCAGTCTTTAAATAGAAAACAAATAAAATGATCATTACAGCACATTATAGTCTTTGACCACTGATCTGCTAATCACCTACCTGTATGCTTTGTTTTAAATGTTGCCAAATGAGCAAGACATTAATTAATATTGACATTTGATTATTTGTCATGAATATGACATGTGAAAAACTTATTGTTAAAACGAAACTAAAACAGGAAAAGAGAATAAACACTTCTAAGATTGAAACATGTCACTCAACTTTATATTTGTATGTTACTATTAAAGCGGTATTCTCGTTTGATGCTAATAATCTTCAATATCGAGTACATAAGATTTAAGAGCTAGTATTTACAATTCAAGAGCCGAATAGAATGAAAACAATGTTGCTAGCTCACTTTTACACTAGGCAATTAAGTAATTTAATCTACAAATTACTGAGTGACAAATTAATATTAACGACTTTCAGTCAGAAAAGAAGTGTTCATTCAACTGCAAATCTTCATGAAACCTTGAAGTATTATTTATTGTAGATTTTTAAAATTTCAAATAAGTATGTTTTGTTTATTTCTTTCAACCCACGCCTTGCACGAAATGCAAAAAAATGCCGTAAAATTTCGAATTCACAAGGTATAATCTAAAGAGTGAGGTACGTTTATGAAAACGAACTAGAATTCAGCAAAGAAATAAAAAATCTTAGTTATAAAATTGCAAATTCCCTTTAAATCCAACAACATAACTAGGTAAATTCTCTTAAGAATTAAACATTATAGTAACTGTAGGGCGTCCCAATGTCTACTAGACCTAACTTTAAAAAATACAAAAACACATGCTTCCTCGTTTTTCTTTTCACATGTTTGACAATATATCTATGTTTGTTTGTACAACCCGTGAGCGAACGAAACCACAACAGTTTTTATGTTATTAATCTAGAAATTAAAAAATTTTTAATTTTTCTCCATTTGAAAGTAAAAAGAAACAAAAACAACTTAAATCTAATACTTATGCGGCTTAAGCTTTGATTTATCTACATTTTGATAAACGTACATTTGTGTACGTTTAAGCCTCACACGAGGCACACATTTGATATATGAAATTTTTAAATCTTTCAAGCTACCAGTCGGAAGGTCTATTGTATTTCTACACTTCATTTGGTTGTAGTGTAAAGTAGTGGGTTGATAATGGGAAAATAAACGTCATTTGTGCAATGAGACGTAATGAAAATTTAATTGGATATTAATTCGTTATTCTTAAGTGAATTTTCATATATTTTACATGTACGGAAACTCATAGAAGGAAACACTAACCTTAAAACAAGCTCATGTAGCTGTTTGTCCCTTTTTTATATTATTGCGCAATTTGAGTTCGATATACATATTGGGTTAGAGAAAAAGTATTCTGTATTTTTTAGTAAAAATATACATAATATTTTTTTTTTATTCAAAAAACACTTTATAAATAAAAAATAAATAACTGGCCATTTCAGCCCTTGAAAGGACTTTGACCTAGCTTCTTATGATCAATTGTGTTGTGCGTGTTATTAAGTTTGTACACAATTGACCGAGAACCGGACCTACATGCTTAACGCCGACTCCGAACGGCGATGAACGGAATGTTCTCGTTCTCAAGAAGCTTTACATGACATTTTGATTACTCTCTGAGGTTTGCCATTGTCTGCAGAGAGGTGGCGGCCGTACAAAAAAATTATTTTAATTCAAATAATTTTCTGTCGCTGCTGGGGTTCGAACCTGGGTCTCCAAAGTTCGTTGACATAGCGGCCACGCACTTTAACCAACTACGCCACGGACGCCACACACTTTATTACACACAAAAAAAACACTTTATTAATCCAAATATTGCCCATTCTTTTCAACTATCTACCTTCTGCCATTGTTTGGCTGTAACCATGATTTCTTGATTGTAGAATTGTGGGATTTTTTCTTTCCAAAACTGATACAGGTGCTTTTCGCAGTCGTCTTTTGAGTACAATTTTCCCCAACAAGAGAGTGCTGGAAAGATCGGAATTAAAGATAATCTGACTGTGCAGTTTCAGGCCAAAGTCTCTTAAATTTCCCCGGGTCAACAAAGATGTGTGAGGCCTAGTGTAGTCATGATGAATACCGCTTCAACCGCATTATTTGCTGGCAGCAGAGATTCAAATCAATCATTTGGCTAGGCGGTAGTAGCTTATAATGGATGCTATCCTTGTTGTCCCTCCACAGCACAGAGGGGCACACACAGAATCACCTTCCTTGTCATCAATCTAATCTTGAGTCAATTTAGCCTTATGGGCCGGAGCAAAATTTTGTTGAAAGGTCCACGACTTGTTTTGGAATAATGTCTTAGAGGCTGTAATGCGTTAAGAATCTTTACAACCAATTCGAAAAAGTCGAATTCATACACTTTCGCCGAAATTTTAACTCCACTTTCACAAAAATGGTGCTTGGTGAATCCATGATAGGCGAATACCCACCAAACCATCACAGAAACTGGGTGGTGACCTCTTTGAAATTTCGAACGAGCTTTGCTGCATGTCGTGATGACAGAGCGTTCACTCTATCATTCTGTTTATTGAACGATTCCTCTACGGTGAAAATTTTTTCGTCAGTAAACAGAATTCGTCTGTGGCCATTATCCGTGTGCTTGAGAAACAACGCTTTCGATTTTCGCTTACGTTGTTCCTTTAACACTACCGTGAGAATTAAGCGTTAATGGCGTCTTTTGTATGCTCTGAGCTCCAAGTCATATTTAAGAATGCGAGAGATCGATTGCGCCCAGATATTCATATTCATATTCATATCAGATGCGATATCATATTCAGATGCGACATGATTTTATGCTTTCGCAACGGTTTTCACTTGATTCGAGACTTCACCGCCTTGATGATGGCTCATGGTGTTCTTACAACACGCGGACGGCCGGATTTTGGACGGTTTTTCCACCGGTTTATCCTCAAAGAACTTCATAGTGCGATACATAATATAACGAGAGACTCCGAGTGGTTACAAGGTCTGAAAGATATCGCCTTTTTCCATGCCACATTTTTTTATTCCAACTATTGTGGAGAAAAGCATCTGAGATTGAACCCTTGATCCATTGCACTTCAGTTAGCATGCTTTCTCTTCGGCCAATCTGTATATAAATAGAGAAATATGGAAACAGAATTAATTTATGGTATTGAAACTCTATCAAAATTGTACCTACAAACGGGCTTTAATTTATTTTGTATTCAAATATTGGAAAATAATACCTTTTGCAATAAGTCTTGTAAAATTTGTTTATACGATGTTTATAGGAGTCTATAGGAATATTGTATGACTATTGGAAAAACAATGCATTTATCTAAAAACCTGTAAAAATTTGATTAAAAAAATGTTCTTACTGTTCTATTATATCGACACATACTCATATAACAACATTTCTTCCGATAGGAAGGATTATGCAAAGGTTATATCATTTAATCATTCTCTAAATCTCGAAATGGGAATGGGAATAGAATTTGTTAGTTAGGAAAGAAGTGTGTCAGATGTCATATGTGCGCCCAAATATGTCTAAGGCAAGTTCAATCCGTTCGATGTAAAAAATACGTGAACAATTTTTGTGAAAATGTGAACAAAACTTTCCCTAACATACTTTAAGGATTTCTAATTGATGTATTCTTGCTTAGTAATACGTGATTACATAAAAGAATTCAGTTTTTTAGAAATGTTTACGATTTTTCTTTGAAAAATTTCCAAGAGAGACTCTTCCCTAAGAGTAAGGATGAGGGTTAAGTGTAGGGTATACCTTAAGTCAGCTAGAAGCAACTTCAGTACTTTAATGTTCAGAGTCGTTCATTCATTCATACAACTTATTTGTTGTTGTTGTTATAGCATGTATGAGCTGTGATTATATGAATTCATACACATTTTAATATGATGTGTCTGAGATATGAGATTGTTTCGGTCATTGTCACTGTCACTGCCACTGTCATTGTCATCGGCATTGTCGCCGTTCATCAACTACAACCAACACAACACAACACAACCTAAGGCAACAATTACAACAAGGAAGTGTAATTGCTAAAGGAAATGCATATAATTCTGTTATACGTATTATTTTTTGGCACGATATTCTTTCTTACAGGGGTTCAGCGACAGAAATTCGAGTAAAGATGCTCGCTCACTTGTATCTGTTGATATTTAATGCCACAGAATTTGTTGCGGTTGTGCCAGTCTCAAAGATGAGACAATTGCTGGGATTCCGAAGAAGAAGAATAAGAAGAAGAAGAATAAGAAGAACTGAAGTACTGATGAACAAATAAGACTATAATTTGAAACTTATTCCCTATTCTATATCGTTATTACATTTGTGTGTTGAAATTTCTTCAAATACTGAAATGTTTGGTTACTAATTTAAGAGGCGTTGCAAGACAACAGTAAGATGTGTTTTTATTCTTATATTTAGACATTTTTTTGACTTACTTGAGTTAAAGTCAAGCAGATATATAAAAAAATGTACGAAAATTCAAGGCTAATACACAACATTCGGCAGACATTTGAGGAAGTTTTTGAAAGATAAGATGGAATGGGTTTGAAGTGTTGCTGTTTTGCAATAAGAATGCATGACATACTCGTATGTCATTGCTTATTAACACAACCAATTGGTACGGAATGGAAAAATTCAGGCATTTTTTTTTTAAATACTAACGGAAACTACGTTTTGTTTGTCTCAATTAAGAGTGTAAATTCTCAATCGATTTGACTTTCTTGTGATAATATTTAAATATTTTTATTTTTTTAGAAGATACTTAAATTTGTTTAAACAAAATTGTTGACAATATCATTTAGAGACAATTGCAGTTGCAATAAGTTATCAATCATCTTATATGACAAAAATCTACCCATACAGATCTGAGAAATTGTTTTACATTTACGATTGGCTAATTTTTGCCACGGGTATGGCATGTTCTTAATTGAAAAAGAGTTTTACTTGAACACAAATTAAAAAATTCAAGATCAAGATATAGAAATTTAGCTAATTATCGCTTGGTGTGCATCAGCACTACTTTTAATTGATATAACAAGATCAATATCAGGGATAAAAAATATTTATAAAACATGAAATATGTGAAAGAATTACAAGGAGCAAGTTAAATGAATGAATCTTACCGAGGGTTGCTACTTATATTTGTGGCCTTATAATGAAAAAACAAATATTTATGATCGAAATCGGTTTTATTGTTTTTCAAAATATTCGCCATGAAGATCAATAAACTTTTACATGCGTTTACCAATTTTGGATGCGTTTTTTCTCACTCGAATTGAGGTAACTCCAAAAGAAACGTTACGAATCGTTGAAAACTTTTTTTTTATTTCTGGAATAAACGAAGTCATTAGATGCCTAATCAAGGTTGTATGGCGGATGACCCACTAATTCGATATTTTGACTAGTCAAAAAGGTCTTCGTTTGAGCAGATGTGTGAGAGCTCGCCTTGTCATGATGCAGAATAATTTGCCTCTTCTCCGACTTTTTCTGAATTAACCTTCATCGGTCCCTTATTTCTAGAAACGAATAAGTTCCTTGTGTGTAAATTGAGCCATATTTTCATCAATCAATCATCGTTAAAAATTATTTATTATTCATTATTTAATTTATTTAAAAAACAAAAACGATTTTAAAAAAACCTGCCAAAATCCTACGTCGATTTGATGAACTTATATTAAAGAAATATCAGCTCGATGTTGAAAAGTGTATGTAAAATGTACACAAGGGACCGATTACGGTTAATCCGATGATTTGCAGCAAATAAATGGTCGTGTACCATTCAGAAAATGACCGACCTACGTTGCTGTAACGACACTGTCGTCACATGAGTGGTTATGACGGAGAAACAGGCAACCATTTGCTTCAATGTGCTTTTTCCACAAACAACTTTTGTTGGATTTAGTTCGTTTTGGGAAAAACTAGTACAGTCTATAGCTGTTTTGTTTCGGATTCCTATTCATAAACCCATGATTCGTCATCTGAGTAGATATACCAAACACCCTTTGATGCACCTTGATCGTATTTTTTCAACATTTTCTTGTACCAATCGAACCAACGAGCTTTTTTTATCCTTTGTCAGATTATGTGAGATCCAACGCGAACGAAACTATTTTACAGCCATGCAAAATTATGATTTTTAAGATCATGCAATATCTTATTGATACTTATCATACTTATACCCAAAGATGCCTCAATCTCACCGTATGTCACATGACGATCTTGCTTTATCAGTTCACACACAACATTTGATGTTATCTGGCATAGCAACCGATTTTGGAAGACCTTCCATCGTCCTGGAGCGAACGTCAGTCACGATTGAATTCGTTATAACAGCTTTACAGTGCTATAGGATGGTGCTTTATCGTCGTATAAAGAATTCATCGACCCATTCTTATCAATATAATCCACGTCGAAAGTTATGAAAAATAATCGTATGAAAATGTTCGAAATTTAATTTCATTTTTTACCCGAGATGAATTTTTCAAGCTACTTTTAATAACACAAATCGTCCTCAAATTGCAAAATATTCTGAGGAAGGGTATGTTCAACATTGTCAAGAAGGAACCAATGGAACCTTCAGATGGTAAGTGTGGCCACTTACTGGTGCCAAGGCCATACATATAAATAGCAATCCTCGTATATTTAAACTTAAAGTAATCAAATTATTATTTAAGGAAATTAATTATTTCAAAAATGCTCAAAATTATTCAATTTTTTAAAAACACCAACTTCATCCAAGGATAGACTAAAATCCTTTTCGGACTTATATTCGAAACCCTTATATTCAGAAACCCTATTCAAAACCCTATTGGACTTATATCGAGTTTAATTGAGCTGTGGAAGAAAATTACACGGTGTAATCGTTTAAAATGCACAAAGTCAGGATGTACGGTTCCTTCTAAATTTAGAGGAATTCGGTTTCAAAGTAAAAATTCTTAAATCGTTCAATTTTGATCCGGCTTCAATTGTTAACTAAGTAATTTAGTACTCATTTTTTTATTTCAATGATCACCAGGCGGATCAAAATAAAAAAATCTCAAAAAGAAGGAAAATTCGCAGCATCGTCTTTATGAAAAAAATGTGGCTTATTTTAAATTAAATCAATAACATATCATTCAAAGTATTGTCCATCGTTCATCACAACTTTTTCCTATCATTCGGTCAACAGACGGAAATGACCTCTTCTTTAGATGCAATTAACGATTGACCCATTTTAATCCAAGCAAGTGGTAATCAGAAGGAATAATATGTGTTGAATAAGTTTATATCCCATTTGAGCGTTTTCAAGTCTGTTTTGACCCATTTTTGTGACGTACAGGCGAGTATTGTACCTGCTGTAAAATCACTTTGTCAGATTTTTCAAAGTATTTCACCCATGTTTTGTGAATATATATGTCATTTCTTAGAAAAAAAATCGACTTTGGCTTCTCGGTTTTCTCAAAAATAATTAAACACTCTTTGCATGGAGCAGATCATTACAGAATAATAAGGTAGGCTCATATTTGCCAAAAAAATGCCCAAAAAGATGTAAAAAATGCGCGCAAAAACTTTGACGTTCTGCATTCGATTTCAGCATCTCAGAAAAGATGACAGAATATTTATTGCCCATAGTTATTACCATTTGTTTGGATGATTATCCATTAAAGCCTCAATTGGTTGCGCTGACTGAAACAAAGCAAACCACAAAAGCAAGAGCAGTATGATTTATGCAAAAGACTAGCACCTAAGTGGAAGTGATGGCATACACAGTGTTTTAAATAATATCCCAGACAGGCTCTTTAAAACTTAATTAAAACACTCTCTCTTTTTATTTTTCGATGTTTTTATTCAAAATATTCTCCAAATACTTATATTGAATTGGAATTCAATATACTTGTTACAGCGATTTAGGTTAGGTTAGGCTAAGGTGGCTGAGCCGACAGACGTCTCGTACACGTAGGCCAGTTTAGGCCCGTTCGGATACCACATAATCTCTTTTGAATCTATGAGAGATTTCGCTCCTCAGCAAACCAGTTCGAACGGATGATGAACTTTAGGATATGCTTGATTTCCAGGCATGAGACTTCGGTAAGTCCATTTAAGTAGGGATGTCCCATAGATGCCATTCTCCTTTTAGTTAGCACCGGACATTCGCAGAGGAAGTGCTGAACATTTTCTACTTCTTCTTCACACCACACTTGCAGCTTTTTCAAAATCATTAGATATAAGTCCTTAAAGAAGAGCATGTGTTCCAATTAGACAGTGGCCCGTGAGGATTCCCACTATTTAAGACAGGTTTACCCTTAGCTTAGCTCAATCAGTGAGTTGTTGCTCTTTAAGTTGAGGCGAGGTATTCCCAGCGTTCTGTTCCTGTACCGTAGTTTATAGGAGGACATGGGTATACCAATAAAGTCCTCATTTAAGAGGGTGTTAAAAGTCGTACCCTCCTTGCCAATTCGGTCGCCAAATTATTGCCCTCGATATCCCTATGTGCGGGTACACCCATATGAGGTGGATCCTGAATCAGATCTGCGACACTTAGTGCGAGTTTTGGAGTTGTCAATATGTGCCTAATGTTATTTGCAAAAAAATTGTTGGCATAATTGGTATGCCGCAAATAATTATTATTGAAAATGTCTAGTAACGCCACATAAATTTTGAAAGAAGTTTAAATGAATCTGAGTTATTTCTTTAAGGGATTCTTAACTTCAATATGTGTTGTCATATTCCTGACATCTATACTCGTATCATTTTTGATACGTCTAACATTTCAGTTAAATTATTAAATACTTATGAGAACAATTCGTTGTTGTGTTTTTGCTGATTTTTATTAAAAGTTATTTTTATTTTGACCCTGAAATATGTAAGAGTGTTTTCTTTTTCCAACAATTGTTTTGAAAATATTTTTAAGATACCTTTGGGATATTTTTGAAATTTAAAAATAAACAATTAACTTTACAACATAGAAATTATTAAGGGCTTTATTATTATCTTATTTTTTCAAATTTATATTTAAGTTATTGAAGGCTATTCGTTAAATGTGAAAATGTATCGCATTGTATGTTCTTAGTTTTTTCAATGCTAACTTTCAGCCCAAAATTAGTTACCGTTACATATAATACCGTTTAATAACGACTATGTGAAATTCTGCCGCTTAAAAATTCAAAATACTATCAGTAAATCTGGCAAAAAAGTTTAACATTTCACTTAAATGAAGCAGGCACGCGATTCAATTGCAATATTTCACAGATATACAGCAAAAACAAAAAAAAACTATAAAAAATGACTGATGAACACACCAGAGTATACATCATACAAACATTTTAATACACATAAGTATGTATGTTTAGTTTTATAATGGATAGATATATGTATATATAGATAGATAGATATTTATTTACATGCTGCATGCAACCCGGTAAACTCAATCCAAGCCACAACAAGCGAAACACTATCCAGGCAGCGCCAAACCGGAGCAGCAGAGCAGATGGAGAACACTTCATTCATATGTAGCTGAAATTGTCAACGAAAAAGTGGCCGCCGGTCGACCGACCGACCTATCGACCGCTAGACAGACGACGACGCATCAACACGAGCAGCCAGCTTATAGTTGATATCAGTAAGATATTCATTTCATAATTGATCACAATCCAAGCTGGGTTGTTCTAAATATTAGTGCTCGAGTAAGTAACGCGCGCGCGAGCCAAGTCAGAAGCGTCAGGCACTCCACTTAAGGAACCAACGAAAATCATTGCTACGCGTAAATTTAAGATATGAACGAATATTTGTGGATATCAACCAATGTATGTGAAACGATTCTTTAAAAGTGAAAACAAAATTTGGAAAATTTAAAATTAAAATTAATACGAAAAATTACACCATCTCAACTAAGATGAAATAATCAACAATGTTTACAGTATTTATCGGCATCAATTTCACGCTACATTTAAATAATAATTAAAAAAAAATAGAATAAAATAAGAGAAATGCCGTTATAATAAAAATTTATACTTACTTAAAGTGTGCTCACAACTACAACTGTGCCATTTTCTTGTGTTTAACATCCAGCCATATCCTCAGTCGTTTTAATGATCCGTAACATTGTTACACATAGTTAAAGTGTCCTTTGTGCGTTTATCTTTCAGATGATTGCCAGCTAGCGAGCGTTGTCTATTTGTTCTGGAATTCGCGAAGTCATCCGTCAGCAGCAACAGAAAAACCGCAAAAAATCCATAAATTAAAAAAAATTAAGCAAATGCATTGCACGCAACTGTGAATTAAGATCCATAAAAGTAATAACTTGAAAGTGAAAAATTGAAATCCTTAAAGTGCTTAAATACCAATGCGAGAAATAAACATGTGTTGCCGCTCCACATCACTACGTCATACAGTGAGATGAGCTGAGATATTAATTTTATTTAGTTTTTTTTTTTCGTTTTGCCGTTAACATAATGTTGGATAATTACCTGAATATCTTCATATCATTTGGATTGGGATTTGTTCTGATTGGGTAAGTTGTTTATATTATATACACTGAATATACAGTGTTGTGAACATATCAAAAGCTGCAACAAACCAAAATCGCACCATATTTCCACCAAAATTCTAAAACTTAGTTTTATTCAATAATGTGTCGTGTTCAATATAATGACAATAAAAATAGAAAAAATTTAACGGTACTTTAGTAATGAACGCTTTACACCGCAACTTTCATTATCGTCATTTGTTTTCTCTGACCAACAGAAAATTAGTGTTACATTTTTTATTCCGACTCCTTCACCCTAAAATCCTTACCGACTCCGACTCCGCTGCCCTGGTCACATTAAGACATTAGATCTCTTTCTGTTAAGAAATTCTGTTCTGTTCTGTAACTTAAAGTTACTTGAAAGCGTTTCCGTACACATTTTTCCAGCACGAGAGGGAAGAAGAGCAAGTAAAATTTTACTTTCTATTAATCGAACTTTACTTGAACTTTTCTTGGAAAATTTCTTCGAGCAAGAATATCGAGCTTCAAACAGCTGATTGTCAAAGTGATAAAATGAAATTGTTGTGAAAAAAATTTATGAAATTGGTTAGAAAATTATTAAAAATTAAGTTAAAATAAGCAAACTGAACGCAAATGGAAGCCAGAGGTTCCTGGAGAACAATTCCCTTGCAACTTCTTTGAATTTTCCATTCATTTAAATAAACCAGCCAGCAAATTAAATTGTAAAAACCAGCAGCTTGAAACTTACTTGTAGTTGTTTCCGAACTTTTTGACAAATTTTCTCATTTTAACAGATCAAATTACTCTCTATAACTCGAACTTTACTTGAAACGATTACGGAAACTGACCTAACTGTGTCAAGATGTTCTAAAAATTATCAATGCGCCATGGCTCGCGATTAATATTCAGATAACTATAAACAGAAAATAATTGAGGAGTATCAAAATGGATCTTCAAAAATTTTTATGGCAAAGAAGTACATGATTTAGGCGCCTCGGTAGTCGAGTAGGTAGCGAGCTCGACTGCTATCCCAGAGGTCCCGGGCTCGATTCCCGGCCAGGCCATGGTCCTTCGCTTTAAAAACCTTTTCTAAATTTTCTTTCCTCATTCCTAATCAACTGAAATGAACAATTAATTAATATTTACCACTTACCACTGAAATTATTGAAATGTATTTATGAAATTTGATGAACAAATTCACCAATATTAACGACTTGAAATTAAATTATTGAAATGTATTTATGAAGAATTTAAGTAAGAGTCAGTAAGAGATGATCTCTGTTGTAATCTGTAAGGGCAAAGCCCGGTAGATGAAATAAATAAACTTTTATATTAAAAAACAAAAAAAAAAAAAAAAAAAAAAAAAAAAAAAAAAAAAAAATCTTCATGCCTAGTAAAAAGTTTGAAACTGCAAAAACTGTCAAAACCCTTTCATTTGGCGGCCCTCCTGTAAAAATAGACAAAAAAATATTCCCAACCATAATACTCTCTGAATCCATCGTAAAACAATTTAATTTATAGTCCGCGGTAAAAAGTTAGCACTACCAAATTTCCGCCAAATTTCAGTTTTACTATGAATCTTAAAAATGTTTCACTATGCGTAATACTCGCCAGCAATTGGGCTTTCTTATTCAAGTGCATAATGATAAGATATTCCGAGAAGAATTCTGTTATTTTGAAAATAAAATCAGTAAATTAAATCCACATGGTATTATTATACAAGGTACCATTGGCAACTGCTTATTTTCTCTTCTCCAAGAAACCTCCTCCTGTTAAAAACAGCTGTTTGTCTGCAACTGCCGACGTTTTTATTTTTTCACTTCAACGTTTTTCTTCTCTTTTTGAGTATATTTTTTCACAGGAGGTGGTTGCCCAAACAACTATCAATACTACCTTGAAATACCTAGAAATACACGAATATAATATCAATTTTTTTCACGTTAAAGTTTATAGTCAAATCAAAAATGATAGTGTTATAATATCAAAATTGATAGTTTTCACTATCGAACAAAAATATTTAGTAAAAAGGTTAATTTTTCGGTGGTTTTTGGTAATGTTTTGGTTCAGTGCATAAAATGTAACGATATAAATGATAGAAAGATACAAATTGAATACATATTTGAGTGAAATTGAGATTAGTGAGAGTTTATAAGCCGCAAAAGAAGTACCATTCGTTTTTAAAGGTTCATAAGGCACAACGTTTACCTATAGTAAATATTAATTAGGCAGGATAGTTTGCGACTTGAAAAAATAATTTTTTTCTAATAATTTTTTATATGAAAGTACATCTCAGGAATATCCTGTGAACTATTTAAAACTACTATCAAAAACTATTTTGTTGAAGTCGGTGTGTAACATAACTCAAAAAGCAATACAGCGATCTTAATGAACTTTTACAGACATCATGATAAATACTTGTGATGAAGGATCGTTTTTATTGAAAAAAATGTGTGACTATATTTTATAGGCAATAATAGACTGATTTTTTATGTACAAATATTACCTCTAAATTCAAAACCGCGCCAAAAATCGAAAATCACATATTTTTCAATATGATTTCGTTCAACCGCACATTTGGACTACGAGGGTTGGGTTTCGAGGTTTAAACTGTTGTAAGAAATTATTTTCCAGGTAATTGTTAGTGTTTCACATGTTATCATCAAACTGATAAAGTCAATGAAAAAAGTTTTTCTAACAAAAATAGTGACATGGTAGTGTAATTAATATTTTTTATATAAAAATTCTTACATACTCTCTAAAGATAGCTCTTTAATGTGTTCAATAAATTGAATAATTATATTCATTCGGAACTAAGAAAAAAAATCTCAAAAATTTTTTTTTCGGCCTCGAAAACCATCCTGCTTCCTTAAATAAAATAAATCTAAATGACGCCCATTTAATGAGGCGTACAGAACAGATTAACAGTAAGGAAGTGCAAGTTGCTTTTAATCTTCATAATAAAAACATGAAAATCAGCGAAATCACAAAAACGAAAGAAAAGTCGTGAAATGATTACAAATTTAATAAAAAAAACGCTGAAAATTATGGTAAAGCTGTTAATAGTGGACGACCAAGAGCGGTTACACGCCGAGATTAGCGCTTAACGAGCAAATTCCTACCTCACTGCCAGGAAAAAAGGATTGTTAAAAGCCTACAATAATTAAAAGCTAAAAATTGCAAAGAGAACCGCCACTTACAGTGAAAGGTCGGTAAGCACGATTGAATTGTTCGATGATATTCCAATAAGAAAAGGTGTCTAAACACACGGTGAGAGTATTAATGAATTATTTTTATTAACAAAATAATATTGAAATATTGGAGTGACCCGGCCGATAACCTGACCTCAACATTATTGAAAAATGTATGAGATAGCTTTTGTAAGAAGTTAATGCCGAAAATAGACAATACAATATCATCGAAGAACTAAGAAGTAGCGTAATATCGAAATGGAAGGCGATTCCGAAAAAAAAACATTTAAAAACTTTTCAAATCACTGCCAAATCGCATATCTGAAGCCTCTCAGCGAACCCTTTAAACCTAAATGCAATAGCAAAAGCAAAACTAATAATCAAATTAGATTAAAATTAAAATGACAAGTATTTGAATAAGAATTTGAATAAGGATTAGGACAAGGATAAGCATAAGGATGAGAGCAAGAATTTGAATAAAGATTAGAACCAGGAATTAGATAAGAAGTAGCACAAAGAGTGGAACCCTGAATTGAACAAGGATTAGGACAAGAATTCAGACAAGGAAAGGGAAAAGGGCTACGGTTAGAATTGAAACAAGGGTTAGGACAAATTACTGCATTTAAAAGACTCTGTCTTTGTAGAGATTGTTTTGTAGGAAACATAATTTTTTAAAGAATTTTTACGACACGAAGATTCCTCGAGCTATACTTACTCTGTACAACTGTATGGTCGCAGTTAGAACACGTAATTTTTTCTGTTTCGAAAAAACGAAAACAATAACTTTTCTATAAATATTGCATAAGGTTTGAGAGCAATATTTGTCCCTGTTGAATAACCTTTTATTATTTTATTGAAATGAACTCCCCATTGTCTAGGGAAAATGTTAACCCATAAAAACTTTTATAGCTCAAGGTATTAACGAGTTGCCTTTTTTAGCAGTTGATTTGATTGGAAAAGTATTTATATTTTAAAATACTCTTCTCTACTACTTTGTTTTGCTTAATAAAACCAAAGAATATTAAACATTGTGTACACAACGTTGTATGTTCTCCGACAAACCGTTCTTTGGATAATTCAATTAAAACAAATGTGAAAAATCATTAACTGAAGTACGTTGTCTTAATATCGTAATTCCAGAACTTCATTGCAATTAGTATTTGCCACGCAACCGAGCCACGAAGGATAGATGTGTTGAGGAATCATACCTACACATACATTATAAAAGTTTTGTCCCATAGCACAAAACTATTGCCAACGTAAAAGTCAGTTCAATCAATTCATCGTACAAGCTCGCTATTTGTGTTAAAACGGAAGCTAATATTTGAGCCGAAGTATAAGTTTAACGTTATTTTAACTGGTTTATTTTATGCAAGGTCATTTTAAAAGTGACACATTAAGATTGAATGCGATATGAGTTTTCTTTTGGAGAACTTGGTATATAAAGAGTGACATTTTTGCCGAACACCCAGTATGTTACATAATAATTTTGTAATAAAAATGGAAAACTTTCAAGGCCATGAAATCGTTACTTGAATGGCATATGAGCACGAAACTCATGCTAAAATTTGTGAAAATGGAGATAGACAAAGCAATCGTAAATCAAAATTAACCCCTTTTCACGAGAATACCAAAATTATTACCATGAAGCCAAGTTTATGTTTATTTGTATCTATAACTTTATTTATTATTAAAGGTATGTCAACATTTCACAAAATATTCGCAGAATACAAAGAAACGCTTATTTGATGAATTCTCTATGGTGTAGAAATTGCATAACTCGTCGACACGGTTTTTTATGTCATGGTATTAAAGTGTGGAGTAATTAAGGATAAGATTCAATCATTTGAAAAAAAAATGGATTTATTTACCATTTTTAACAAAATTTCAGTTTTAGTTTAAACAAAATTAGTTTTTTTCTTGAATTTCCTTTGCTTTGCCTTTGTAGCTTGAAGTGAATTCGTATTCTGCGCTATTGTGAAGTGAAAAGTTGCATGAAAAATTCTCCACACTTTTTTGAATCTTGTACTGTGTAAATTTAACATCAACTGTGAATATTTAACAGTGAAAAGTGAAAACAAAGTTCAAGATTTGAAGAATTTGGTGTTAAATTTCTTTCACTTCACAAACAACACAGAACAAGAATTGACCGCACTGGGAATCAGAGATCAGATTATTCGATTCGAATTTTCAAAACAGTTTCCGGAGAATTTGTGTAAATATTTGTTTAAACATACGCATATCTTAATAAATTTTAAATTGAATTTCACGACTTCCTTCCAGCAAATCCACACCCACTTTCTACTTGGCCGCGAGATGGCTCCTTTAATTTTATTTTGTTATATTCTTTTA
Organism: Pherbina coryleti; assembly: GCA_943735915.1. Taxonomy (NCBI): domain Eukaryota; kingdom Metazoa; phylum Arthropoda; class Insecta; order Diptera; family Sciomyzidae; genus Pherbina; species Pherbina coryleti. The sequence continues at coordinate 168,080,394 of OX030950.1, read as the reverse complement.
ATTTATATTTTTATATTCTTTGTGTCTACTTTAAAAACACTGGAAAAAAATTAAAATTTGGAAAGGATTTTTTAGAATTGTACTTTAAATTGTCCGCTAGTTTAACCATAAAACAAAAATCTTGGAAAGAGCTGAAGTCCATAAAACCATATAACCAACTAACAATATTGTTTTCCATTTCTAGATTTAGAGAATGATTTCTGTGTCCACAAGCAATAATCGCTTAAGTCGATTTCGGTCAGAACTGAGTTTTTTGTGTTACTATATTCCTTGAGTACCTACACACAGCGTAAAGTACCCTATAAACTAGAAGAAAGTCAAGATCATTTCCCTATAGTTTCTACCCAAAAAGATGGTCTCATAATAATAAGCGGAACATTTTTTTAACAAAATCGAGATGAATTCTTGGAAAAACTTCTTAATAAAATCCAGATTAAATATTTTCAAAATAAATGGATATCTTCTTATAAAAATCAAGATGAAATTTATTAATAATAAAATTAAATCCTCTTAATTAAGTTATTGTGAATAATTGAGGTATCATGAAGAAATCTATTAAAAATTAGATGAAATCTTCTAGTAAAATCTACAAAAAAATAAGATGAAATCCTCTTAATAATATCAAGAAGAAATCTATTAAAAACAAGAGAAAGTCTTTTTATAAAGTCAAGATGAAATCTATTTAAAATAAAAGGAAATCTTCTTAGTAAAATCAATAAGAAAACTATTCAAAATAAAAGGAAATCTACAAAGTAAAATCAAAAAAAAATCTATTCAAAATAATAGGATATCTTCCTAACAAAATCTATTAAAAACAAAAGGAAATCTTCTTAATAAAATTAAGATGAAATTATATTCAAAATAAGAGGAAATCTATTCAAAATAAAAGGAAATCTTACATGCAATAACAATAGAGTTAGCTACTACAGCTTTTTCGCACATTCTCCTCATTAACGCATTCAAAGTCACAACCCAAAAATCTTTGAAATTTTCAACGATATTGATATTAGTGGCTCAAAATAAGTTAATGTGAGAAAAATTTACCCACCAAAATATGGTTGGGCTCAAGAACAACACAAGACATCACGACTAACCATGCAAAAACATAACCATGCAATTACACAATAGTTTTTAATCTACTCTTGAGTTGACCTTTAGACAAGTTAACATCAAAAAAGCTGCAATTGTTAACTTATTTACTCATACGGTTTAAAGGAGCAGTTAACATATAATTTGTTCTACTAAATGGTAAGTAAATTAAATTGTTAGCATTTCTACTGCTTCTACGATTAGAATTAAAACTTATAAGAGAAAGAAGTTCTGGAGAATCGAATACACCGGTGATGAGTTGGTGCAAATAGACGATATCTGCAGACTTCCTTCGCTCACTCAATGATTGCACAAATGATTGCACTTCTTAGTAATATCAAAATTAAATCCATTCAAAATAAAAGGAAATCTTTTTAGTAAAATCAGTAAGAAATCTTTTAATAATTACAAAATTAAATTAAAAAAAAAACTGGTTTTATTTTTTTTTTTTTTAAATTAAGAGAAAATTTTATTTACAAACTTTGTAGTTATACAATGATAATTTTTTTGCATATCGTAATATAATAAAATTATTTATTATATAATAAAATATGATGAAGATAATGAAAATATCTATATATTTATAATTAAATTATTTAAAAACGTCTATATTTTTTTGGCCTTATTACCTTAAGATCATAACTTAAAATATGAAAATGAATTGGTGGACCATCTATCGTTATAAAGTTTATGACATCGTATGTATCAATTTCATTTCCAATTAAGTAAGATTCAAATCTTTCAGAAAAACTTAAGCAAACATGCTTATTAACAACTATTTCAAAATTCATATTTTTTATCAATAAATCGAATATTTTATAAATAGGTATAAATATTTTCTTTAGTTATTGTGTCCAATTTTGAAAGTTCAACCTCGGAAAATAACTGTGTCAGTTCGGTTACATGCATTCAAATCTTCTAAATTTATAGAAGAAACGTACAAACTATTTTCAATTTTAATTGGACTTATTTATTTAAGTAGGCTTAATACAAGCAATTTATACTTAAGATCTAAAACTAATAATTAGACATTTATTTCTTAATGCTAGGACTTTAATTTTTTATTTATTTTTTTTTTTTATTTTTTTATTTTTTTGTAGGGTAGGGATATTACATATAATACTATGTGGACTATAGTCTGCCCACAAGACATATGAAAAAATTTGTTTCAGAGGGAGGAAGTGGGGTTGGAGCTAAGAAGGATATTTCTGAGTTCGGATCTACTGAGATGGAATTCGAATTCATGAACCATGTTATTTGCCAGGCGAAGCATCCTAGTTATAGGTTCACCACAACCTTAGACGGTTCGATGAAAGTTGAGATGGAAGAGAGGAACAGACCTTAGGTTGCGTGGGTTGATATTTAGAGATATTAATTGGAGCAGGGTAGGACAATTAATGGTGCCACCTAGTAGTTGATGAATGAAAAGGACATCAGCAACTACCCTACGTTTTTCAAGAGTTTGCATGTTAATCAACATCAAACGATCGGCATAAGGAGTTAAATTGAAACTGTCGGAACCAGGGAGGCCGCGTAACGCAAATCGAAGGAATCTACTTTGTACAGCTTCAAGACGCAACGAATGAGAAACATAGAGCGATGACCAAACTTGGCTAGCATATTCGAGTATGGGCCTCACAAAGGTTAGGTAGAGGGATTTTTTAGCATATGGGTTGGAGAATTCCCTGGACCAATGTTTTACAAAACCAAGAGTAGAGTTGGCTCTACTAATGATATTATCGATATGCGATCGAAAATTAAGTTCTTTATCGCAAATTATACCCAAGTCTCGCAAAGAACTTACTAAGGGAATCGGCTCGCCAAATATGTAATAAGTTCGCGATGGAGATTGGGGTCTCTTACGCGAGTATGTCATAGCTTGGCATTTGTTGATATTGAGTTCCAGGAAGTGTAGAAAAACTGATAAGATCATTTTGAAGGCGGGTTGAGTCAGCATTAGTATGTATGCGTTGATAGATTTTCATGTCATCAGCATAAACAGAAAGATTAGAGTATTTGATGACCTCATCGATATCGGTTATTGTTAAGACGAATAACAGAGGTCCAAGGTGGCTGCCTTGAGGGACACCAGAAGTAACTGTGAAAAACTCGGATTTTGAAAACCTAAAGATGACATTATATCGACGTTCTTCAAAGTAAGATTTAATCCAAGCAATAAACGGGGGTTGAAAGCAGAAAGTTTTTAGCTTACGAAGGATGACAGTGTGCGAGATTTTATCGAATGCTTTGCTAAAGTCAGTTGAGACAACGTCGACTTCATAACTACTTTCCAAAGAACATAGGGTATTCGAGACGAATTCTGTGAGGTTGGTAGTAGTGTATCTTCCCTTGAGAAAGCCATGTTGGTTAGGGGAGAAGATAGACTTACAGTGAAAAAACATAATGTCGTAGAGTATACTTTCAAATATTTTGGATGTGCATGATAGTTTTGCAATGGGTGTATAGTTTGTGATATCATTTTTAGGCCCTTTTTTGTGCAGAGGTATAATGTACGAATTCATAAACTTAGGAACAATTTATTGGTTGATTGAGAGATAGAGAGCTGGAAAAGAGCTAAAAGGGGATGAGCTAAAGTGTTTGAAAGTTTTTTTAAAACAATAGCGGGCAAGCCATCGGGTCCAGGAGAGTAATCGTCCTTTAAATTTCGTAATTTTTCGTTCACATTAGCTAGTGCAATATTAACCGAAACTTAAGACGTTTGGGCACAATTTCTTAAAAAAAAGAAGTATTCAGAGTCCAGTACATCATTCTGACTGGTAAATGACTGACTGAAAAAACTTGCAAAAAGATTTGCAATTATTTCAGGGTCGTCCGAAGATTTGTGTAACAACTTAAGGGTGGACGGGTAATTATCTGATTTTCTCTTGATATTAATGAACTAGTAGAACTTTTTTGGATCAGTGATAAGTTATAAGATAACTTAGACTTATAACATTCAAAATGTATTCAAGTTGAAAAAAGTTGGAAAACCTTAAGGACGATTTTATGACTAATATTAATGGGGATGAGCTCTTCAAATTATGCTTTGTGCAAATTTTTTATGAATTTGGTGTTGAAATTCAAATCTGACTAATCATAAGCACTTCAGAGGTCCCAATTTTTTTATAATTGAAGGATAATGAACAAGATAGTAGTATTTGGGCTTTACATAGTATACACAAAATCTAAAGCTTCTATGAACCAAACCAAAGTTCTGACACAAAAGTCAAAGAAGCTTTTGTAGAACTTAAATGGCGGTTGAAAATTTTAAAGTAAAATTTCACCAAACATTGATATCAGACTTAAGCTGTTATTGTTTATGAGCACAGTACCTCAAATATTGAACCGTATTTTATAATACTTTTAAACTTTCATACGTACCTACATTTGTAATATGTCAAAAACTTCTATAAGTCTTTATAGCCTTATACGATTGTCATAAAAAGCCTATATTTATATCCCCACGTTTAATAAATGTAAATGGGGTGTATTTATTTTGTCACTCCGTTTGTAACGCCCATAAAGAGGAGTGGTATAGAAAAGCTTATATATTCTTTACCAGCATCAACACCCGAGTCGATTTAGTCATGTCCGTCTATCAAAATACAGACAGAAATTTTTTTAAATAAAATTCTACAATTCTAACTGAAATATTGCAAATCACTTTAAACCTTTTACAGTCATGTCTCTTTATAAACAAAAAATGCATTTTATATTCTTTGAAATCGTTTGGACTTAATCAGTAATTTATCTTATCTTTTCAGCCTTACTAAATCCTCTGACGCCCACATGAACTACACAACAAAGCCACGAGTAGTTCTTCCGCCTAATTATGTAAAAGGTAAGCGGAATTTATAAAAATATAACTTTTAACTAAGTGTACAAGTACACGGAAACTTTATAGGACAGACTTTTAAAAAAATAATAGATTTTAAAAGAAATAAGAAAATTTTTTCTGAACTATAGAGAAAATTTAAATCCTTTTTTTAGTCGAGCGAAGAATAAATCTTTCATACATATCTCAAAAATGTTTTCTTTAAATATACAAATATCAAAGATACAACAATTTTCTACGAATATAGAATATATTATGGAACTATAGAATATAGTCGGTATTGATTGTGTACCATTCCGAATTGACCATTCTACGTGTTTTAAGTCGTACCATGGCCACATCAACAGTTTTTTGGAAGAAACAATTGACTATTTGCTTTGTAATGCTTCGAGCTCGAACTACTTTTATTGGATTTGGTTTATCGTAAAAGACACATATACTCGGCTGCTGTATCCGAGTCGAAATATCCCGCCAGTATCCAGAGCAACCAATTGCCACTATCTCGCTAGCTACACTTCACTAGTTCTTTAAAAACCAGCTACTTTTTTGACCCAAGTTAATGAATAAACGCGTCAGTTCAATAATCTTCAAACTCATTCTGCTTATTGTTAATATTTTTAAAGGAATTTTCACGGCAAAAGCAACAACAACACTTAGAAAAACTCAAAATTACCAACTGATTTTGACAAATAGCATACCCTGCTCTCAAATATGAGCCTACCTTGTAATTGTAACATGCTTTGAACAACACAAATAAAAAAGTATCTTTTATGAACTCTTAGCACCACCGCGCTTAGAATATCCTACACATATTTAACTTGATTGACTTTTCCTTCCCGCTAATCTATCATCCCATTTCGAACCAAGGCAGACTTGACTGAAAAAAACTTAAGCCTGAAATCATCGGTTCAAGGCCTAGAAAAAAACAAAAACTGAAGGCATCAAAAATTTTTTTTTTATTTTTGTCGTATGGCCAGGTCTTAAATCCTTCATTTCTGTTTTTTAACATCTTTGCCCATACATGTTATAACATTTTTGTAGCGACTCTCTCCGCGGTCTGATGACGTTATGAATTTGTTTGATGGAAACCTTGGTGGAAACCTTGGGGTGTAATATTTTTACCATATATTATATATACCGCATTTTAATTCCATGTAACAAATTTGAAACTTCGGTGCTAAGGTAGCTCCCTCCGCTTTCCGATAACGTCTTTCTTTAATTTTTATTTTCTTTTTATTTTTTCCATAAAGTCCACTTTCCGATAACATCTTTAATTGGTTTTTTTTTGTTTTTATAAAGACAAGTAGTCCATCGCCTCCGTGGCTACATTGTTCCTAAGCCGAGCTATAGCTGTTAAGACTTCAATAAAGTCGGGAAAGGGAACTTTAACGCTGTCATCCGCAATTGTGGTTTGCAAAATATCATCTATGTTGGCGTAATTGATAACATTCAGAAGCCTTGGAAAGTGTTCGCTCCCGTTATCGTCCTTAGAGGAAGTGGTTTCCAGAATATCATCTCTATTAAGGAATTCATCCCAGACAATATTTTATCCTAGAGAAGAATTTCTTCTACACCAACAATATACTCTGGTAATCCATCATCCTTACATGAAGAGATCTTGAAATTTCCTCTTGTCTTCGTTTAATCTAACACGAATTAAAAATGTGGAATAAAAAGAAATCCACATTGTTCGTTTGGAATCCAACAAAGTATTTATTATTCGGATGAGATGAGAATTCGGCGTTTAGCTTGCAAATATCTAAAAAATTTTTATATCTCTGCAAATTTGTGAAAAAGAAAATTTTTTCCCAAAGATATCGACTCTTTTTCAGAGAGTTTTGATTTATAAGTAAGGCTGAATCTAAGCGACTAATGAACACTGAAAAGCTATTAGAGCTGTATTCTATTGTTCTTGTACCTATGTTTTAAAAAAAAATAAATAAATAACTGGCCATTTCAGCCCTTGAAAGGACTTTGACCTAGCTTCTTATGATCAATTGTGTTGTGCGTGTTATTAAGTTTGTACACAATTGACCTGCTGGGGTTCGAACCTGGGTCTCCAAAGTTCGTTGACATAGCGGCCACGCACTTTAACCAACTACGCTTCTATTTATGGTTTCTATTTATTCTGCGAATTGTGGCCGAGATATAATTTTTCCTATGAAGTTTTAAGTCCATGTCCGCCACCCCTTCCTAACATGCACTCATCACGAGCAAAACACAAAAACACATATAAACCGATTTCACATAAAAATGAAAAAAAAACCATAGTACCCCAAAAAAACTCCATTTACGCAACCTCAAATCCGGCCTTCGTGTTGGTAATGAATAACCAAACATATCAAACAAGCATGTGTTCAGATGGCATTTAATTCAAAGCTGAAAACGCATCAAGGCAAAACCCTCCATCCCACAACCCCCACCTAGTAACCTTGAACTTGGAACTTTCCTTGAGTACCTAATCAATGATTTTAAATTTATGGGCGCCGAACAGACGTTTGCCCTGATAATGAACACAGGCACGATTTTTTTTTTTTGCGACTATTACACAATATTTCACACAAACACATACTCACATAAACACATCCGGCATGACCAAACACCTGTGCTGCAGACTACCTGCCCCCAAACGCGTACCAGACACGATGTAGACTTTCGTCACCCACATAATATCAGGGCGTTTTCGTAAATTTTTTCGTTGCTGCGAAACGTTCGGAAATAGCGTAGAGTTTTATGTAACAATAATAAGCACACGAAAACGAAACAAAACAAACCAAAATGAATAGAAAAAAGTTAATTTCCGTTTCCGGTTAAAGTCGTTTATCCTTGATCGTAACACTTTACAATGAACTTCGTGTTGAGCCTTATTTTCGGCAGCATTTCTGTCATAGCATGGGTTCGCCATTTGCTAGAAAAATTATTTCATTATTTCCTGCTTTTCGAAACAATTATATAAACATTATGAAATGGCTGATATCCGCTTAACTTTGGATAACATTGAGTGAGAACAATTTCAAAGGCATTTAAAATTAGCTTTAATTCGGAACAAAAAAAAGACTAATTGTGACTAATGAAAGACACAGTCCAACCAGTTTTGCTAGAGAGACGAGCTAAAATTTACCACTATTTGGGAAAGAATTCACCACTTTCGGAGAAACTTTACCTTTTCCGAAAATAAAAAAATTAAAAAATTTTAAATGATTAACAACCGTTATAATTTTTTTGTTAGTATACTTATATTTATAAAGAAACAACAAAAACATGAAAACATAACATTTGTATCATTTATACACCGAAAAGCAACGCTGATCCGACATCCGCTCCTATTCTGGACGTGTTCTCAGCGGATTTCTCCGAGAGTTTGGTTCTGTTTGGGCTCTTAAACTGCTTGTGAGTATAATCAGAGAAATAACAGTGCCGCCAATAACTCAAAAAATTAACAAGCCTGAAAAAATTTATCACTTTTGGTCAATAATTACTTTTTTTACCTCTTCGCAAAAAATAAGTCAAAAATTACCTTAATTAGGGAAATTTACCTCAATCTGGCAACACTGAGTCCAACAATTTCTGACTTATTGTATGCCAACCATGGGTAGCCATGGTTTGTTTCTCTAAGAGGAGCTCATGCTGACCATTTTTGATAATTGATAATTTTCGACAATTTTTGCTGAAGAGTTTTTGATTAGCACTGAAAGTTTATATGGACATTATGAGCTTTTACACGATAAAAACTTTAAGGTATCTAAACCTTTGATGTCTTTGAAAATTAGTTGTACCTATTAACAGATTAAGACACGCGAAAGATTCAAACATGTTCCTTTCCTTCAAAAATATCGTTTAGAACAGCTCGTTTAGAACAGCTGACAGCCCTCCATTTGTCTCTTTCCCTATCACCAAAATATAAGAGTACTACGTTAAAAAGTTCTACTGTGTTCTTTAACTCTCTCAATATTCCTTAGGCCACACAACGACAAATCTTTGCTCTGTATATAAGGATAACTCATTTTTTACGTCCGATTTTATGTATTTGTTGACGTTGGAATCGATAAAAACGATCATTATGGCGTTGAACCCTTTTTTCATAAGAACCTATTTATAAGAATCGTTTATTCATCAAATCTCAAATAGTTATAAGTTCATTATCTGCTGTAATATTTCACTTTCTGAACCTACCTCTTGCTATTAGCTTTCAATAGCCGCTATCTATTCTCTTTTAGATTATATCGACCCATTTGATACAGTTAAATTTTTAAGAGATCTTACTCTCCCTTATTTCTAAGCGCTTCTATTGGATGATAAATGGCACTAAATTTCCTTCAATTCAATATCTTAAAAGAAATTCTCTTAACCAACTGTCTCTCTGACTTTGGCCTTAACAAGCCTTTACAAATGGCGTGACTAACAGTTTGGGCAGTCAAATAGACTTGGTCTTTTCATTGGATTTTGAAAACTGTTTATGTGAGCAACCATCTGCTTTTAACATAAGATCAATACCATCCACATTTATCAATCATCATATCTTACAACTTAAATAGTAGAAATGCACACTCGGAGTATTTTAAAAAAACTGGAAGCACGTGTTACTAGAGTATTTCCAAAATATTTCTGAAAATGTCATGAAAGAACTGCGTTCACTCGGCATAAATAAATAAAACTTGACCTACATAAGGTCTCGTTAGGCAATTAGTAGCTCGCTTCACTGCCACCCAGAGGGTTCTGTGTTCGAATCCCGGCCAGACCTTCAGACCTTAGTCCTAAGCATTTTTTTTTAAGGTGTGAACCAAGGACTTCAGATGTTATACCTATTCAGTCGAGTGGGAAAGAAGGATCACTCAAGAGAAACAATAAACGGCTCTTCCGTTGTAATTATCGAAACTAAGGGCCCTATGACGCCCTCGTTGAAAATAAGGGCCTCGTTATGTCCAACTGGACATGACATGAAAAGTTCGACATTTAACACAGACTGTTTTCAAAATCATTCGAATCTTAATCATAAGTGTTTTTATTAGAATGTATAACAATAAAGAACCTATTTCAACTTTAAATCTTTTTAATCTTTTTTTCAGAAATACGACCGCCTTCGAAAAAAGGTTCTCCAGTGATAGTAGATTTTAGTATATTTGTTGTAGATATTAACTCAATTAATGTAGAGGATATGGACTTTAGGTGAGTTGGCCAAAAAACACAAAAAACAAAAAAGAAGAAATGGTTAAAATAATTAATATTTTCGAAATGTTTCGCGAATATACATACGTTATGTTCTATATAAATACCATTTTAGAGTAGATATGTTTATACACCAACGTTGGTTGGAATCCAGACTAGAAATATCCGATGACATCTTTGAAGAAGGAGATGATTATGTCACTTTACTTCCAGAATTTTTCGATAATCTATGGCAGCCTGATCCATATTTTCTTAATTCGAAAATTGCAGGTAAGCTTAGTTATATACATTCGAACTTATACACATATATATTTTTTTTTTATTTTTTTTTTTTATTATTTTTAACGCATTGTGTAGTCGTATGAAATTTATTTTACAACACTTTACTACATAAATCAACAATAAAAATAAATATTTAAAGAAATATTTGCTACGCAGTTGTAAAACTCATTTAATGAAATGCATGTTTAAGTCATAGTTTTGTATTTTTTTTTTTTTTTTGGATCAATGTATAAATTTATAATTTCCCTTAACAATTATGTACTATTATTTTAATTTTGAAATAATATTTAACTGTGTTTTTTAAATTTTTATTGTGGCTATTTCTACAACAACAACAACAACAACTAGGATACGGGAGTCCATATATTGCTACGACTTCTCGACTACGCGGCAGGGATGAAAGAGAAACAAAAAACTTTCATCTTGATAAAGCTTTAAGTATAAATTCATACATTAACTGTTCATTAAGATCCAATTTTCAAAAAAAAAAAAAAAAATATGTATAAAAATTGAATATAATTACAAACTTCACTAAATTTTAATGCAGTTAAAATAAAAATCTTTAAATCTACAAACCACAAATTAATCATTCTGGGGAGACGTAAGAGAAAAATGCGCTCCATTGTCCCTTATGTTGTGAAATTCAATTTTAGTTTTGTTATCGTTTTATTATATTTATTTTCTATTAAGTCGTAATGTAAATGTTTAAGAAATATAATTTCTTTTCAAAGTAAACAGACTTTAAAAATGGGCGAAATTTGAACACACAAAGTTTGTTCTAAAAGTAACGGGAATTTTGAAATTCTGTAGGCTGTGTTTGTATGATTGGCACGATTTCTTTTGTTGTTGTTGTATTGGCAAGCATGTTTAGAAAGATTCTATACGTTTTCAGCCATATTGGTTGTGTACTTTTTTCGTCAACTGTTTAGAGAATAACACGTGTTACGGTACTGTTGGCGATTTTTTATTTTTTGCTCTTCGTGTCAATCGGACCAACATAGCTCGCGAAATTTCAAAATTCCCGCTACTTTTTGAACACACTTCAAGTGTTGAAAAGTTGCGAAATGTAAAAATTGCGAAGTTACACTTCAAACGTTACGAAGTAAAAAGGAAACCCCTTCCGAAACATTTTTTTTTTCTTTGTTCGAAGAATTTCAAGTGTTACACTTATTCAGTCAAGTATGCCTTAGTTCGAAAATATGGTGATAGAATAGAGAATGTTGATATGTTAAGCGTGCCAAGAAGTAGTAGAAAAACGTAAATTAGGATATGAGGTAAGTGCTATGCCTTAACCTCAGTCAATTCCAATTATAAGGCAATCCCATCCACAAACTTCTCTGCATCTTTTAAGTATTTAATAAATATATTAAATATTGAAATATGAATTTAAATTTCAGTTGAATAGAATTGAGGAAAGAAATGCTGACAGATTAAAGCGTATGAGCAGGGTCTGGCCGGGTCTCAAATGCAGGTCTCCTGGGATGGCACTAAAGTGCGCTACCACTCGAATACTGTGACCGCCCAAGTTCATCCAATAAATCAAAAGTTCTATCGTAGCTTAGAATGCAAATAAAAAAATCTAATTTAACCCCTTTTTTAACATTAACCAGTACAATATAATTGATAATTTGTTCGTATTTCTTATACGAGTGTTGCTACATATATTTTGGGAATAAATATAAAGACCGAATTGTTTTTATTGAAAATAGCTTTCTTGTTTTTCGAAATATTCTCCTTTGTAATTACTACATTTTTTTAATGCGTTCAGACATGCATCACCTTTCGCTTGAGACAACTCCAAAACATGGTTTTTGAACGAAACAACGTCTTTCTCTGGCGTCGAAAATCGTTGTCCACTCAGTTTACCCTTGAAGTGCGGGAACAAAAATAACTCATTGGGTGCCAAATCAGGACTGTACGGCAAATGACCCAAATCGATGCTTTGAGTTCTCAAAAAGCCTTTGTTTGAGCTGATGTGTGGGAGCTCGCATTGTCTTGATAAAGATTCTTAATTCTCCGACGCTTGTTTGTTATCTTTAATTCACGGAACACTTCTGTCAAACACATGGTTGTGTACCATTGCGACTTGACAGTTCTACGTGTCTCAAGTGGTACCACCAGTCACCAGTCAAGACATTTTAGAGGTACATACGTCTTTTGAAGCATCGCAATTGTATTTCTTGAATGTTTACTTGCCCCAATCGACAGCGAAGTACGTCCTCGCTTGAATTCTGTATACCACCGATACAGGTTTTTGATGATGTTTCATTGCCAAAAGTCGGATTGAGTTCATCGATGCACTATTGTTGAGATAATTCACGTCGAAAGTTGAAAAAAAATAATCGCACGAAAATGTTCACGTGTTTATTCCATTTTTTTGCTGAAATACAATATTAAAAGCACTGTAAACAATGGAAAACTTTGTGAGTACGTATAAGTTTAAAAATATCAAACTTACCAATGAAAACTATAGTTTGACTGAAAAGACATTAGCATTGCCAGATTTCGAAATATAAATAACAATCTACGTATGTATCTCTTTAACACGATTATCTTCAAAAATTCTTATAAATTTTTGCTCGTTTGGAGATAAAATGCTTTAAAATATAAATTCATGAAAAATACCTTCGCTTTTGGGCCCTAAGCCTAATATATGCTTATTTTTAAATATTAATTTTTGTTGTATTTAATTCACTTTACTTACAAAAAACTGGCTCACTAAAATTCTGGTAAAAAATCTTATCGTAAATTTATTAAAAAATTATATTGAGACTGTGTTGAGAAGTCGGACAAATGAAAACAAACACACGAGTACCTGCTTTTTGTGGCGGCTGCAGCCAAGCGCGTTAAAAAGGGCGTGGACCACTCGATGCCAATTCGCAACCAGGTTCAAACCCCACCAGACACAGAAAATATGGTGTATGACAAATCAATTCATAGCTGAATTCATGCAATTTCGCCATTGCGACTGCGAAGTGCGTTGTCCTGATGCAAAGACAAAATGTGTTCTAAGCCAAAAACCGGCCGCTTCAAATTGGTGTCGAAAAGATCCAACAGCTCTGCATAATATACTTTGATCATTTCCTCTTTTCAAGGTAATCAATATGGACGATACAGTGAGTATCCCAAAAAAAAACTGTCGGCATAACTTTTTTGGCCGTAAAAAACACTTTGATCTTTTTCGGCTTCGATTCACCAGGACAAGTTCACTGTTTCAACTGTTCTTTGGTCTCTTGTGTGTATTAATGTATTCATGTTTCGTCCATGGTTACGAAATGGCCCAAAAAGTCCTTCTCATTGCTGGACAAGTCCTGGAACATCGGTAAACACTCCTTTGAAGTTGTCGCTCGTTCAAGCTTGCTATCAACAAAAACCAAATGCAGCACCAACCTCATAGGATGCTTTCTCATATCCTAAAATGTATGCCATTGTTGGGATGTTGGTTACCCCTTCAGTTGGGATGCGCATTGCCTCAGCAATTTCGTACAATTTCACTCGCCGATCGCCCAATAACTCACCCATGGATATTATCGACGATTTCTGGAGTTGTTTCCTCAAGCGAACGAACGTTCGGCTGTGATTTTTGCTCATACTATCACAATGAAAATCAAATAACCGCTTTTGGACTTGTTCCAATCGATGGTTTTGTAAGAGACATAATGTTTAAGAAACGTTGCTTTGGTTTTTCTACGCAATAAATCAAGACGCGAAATTCACTTATTTCCATGTTTATAAAAATCATCTGGGTTGCTTGCTTCCCATGAAACAGCCAAACAGAACTGATGAAATGCAAGTCTGAAAATATTAAGGCGTTTTTGTAACAGATGGTACTTCACAAATGTCACATGGAATATGCGCTTCTCTTTTTTTTTAATCTTTTCACCATAACCTTGAACAGTTATATTACGTTCTATCATACCTTACTCATTCAATTTAGTCCCAAAGTTTTTTAAGTCCCACTGTAACACTATAAACGCCACAGGAAATTTATTTATTATTTCTTTTTAATTTATTTAGTGCCATGACTAAGAGAAATTAGTCTTCAAGTACTAACCTTATTGCATATGATTACTATAAATTAAACAAACTCATTTTAATATGTAGATATATAAACAAATATTATTTTAACGTGGTTTAGGGTGTGCCCGCCCAACAAGCTAAGGCCGTAAAATTTTGTCATAAACTTAAAGACTTTAAAAAAAAATATTATTAAATAATGGATTCTTGTAACAATTTGTTGTTTTGTTAATTAAACACGCATTTCATATGAGAGCTTCTAAAGTGTAAAGCTTTCTTTTTTTTCCCGGTATTATAGCATGAGTGCTGAAATTTTAGAATTAAATTTCAGAATTAGGGACAATTAATTGGCGCTATTAATACTCTGTCTCCCCTTTGCGTTTTTCCTTTAGAGCACATCAAGCAGATTTTTGTTGTTGATTTCACACAAAAAAACAATACAACACTTTTTTCTGTGCTGTCGCTTGTAATATTTTGCTTTGTTATTTTTTTAATTTAATAGTTATGATTTTGAGCCTTACAATTTTAATTACAAGTCTTATGTTTGAATATTTTTGATTGGCTTATTTTATAGCATGTAGCTTAGAGTTAACAGACAAATTTCGCGAAATCATTTTCGTGTCCAAATCAGGTTAGAGTGAAAAAAGGAACAGAGTAGGTGGGAGAAGAAATTAAAATTGACCCTTAAGGAATAGTGATTGGATTGAGTTTATATACAATGCAGAAACCAAAGCCTTTTCTAAGCTTAATTTGCTAAGGAGAAAAAACAACGCTGATATTTAGTTCAGACATATTTTGTGGACAACTTGTTGCTATATAAGCAATTATCACATTATCCTTTTAATACAAAATGGAAGCTAACGAAAATGAGATTGTGTGAAATGCGGGGATGAAATTTATAAGAAAACGTATGGACATAGAGAGAGAAATAATTAATTTAATAAATAATAATGACCGAAATAATTTACTTAAATACTTATTCCCAATTGTAAAAAAAAACACTTTTTAAATACTAATTTCCGATTGTAAAACACCTGGAAAAAAGCTTATTTAAAAACTTATTTTCAATACACTCCTCTTCAGCAGAATAGGTGCAATGGGCTCACCAAATGTTAGTCTAAGCTGTTCATTCCAGTGCTTTTAAAACTTTTTGTTGTTATTAGTTTTATAAATCTATTTCAAAATGTAAGCGAAATAAGGCAAAAACAATAAAATTCGCACTACCGTTAGATTTTTTAATACTTTTATAAAGACATGAAAAACATGTGCAACTTAATGCATCATCAGAATAGGTTGGTTTGGTTTGGTTTTTTTTAATTAAAAATTGGAAATAACTTAATACAATTTTTTTATGAAACTATTAATTATGACTTTTTAACAACGTGTACCTCTTTTATGCCTCTTTATTGGTTACAACTTCAAAAATTCGATTTGGCATTGAATTTATAAAGTGATTGTTAGTAATCCAATAAAACTTGTGTCCCCACCGCCTAAATGGCAGAAATTAAGCTCCTCTTATCTTCTTAGACTATCCACCAAACTCATACACTTTACGGGCTAACAATCCCCATACGTTTTCCATAATGTTGATATCAGGTGCCTATTGAGGCCAATCCAAAAGGGTCCGAATAACTGAGAAAATTTTGGAAAAGCCCTTTCCAGTATTTCCTTATAGCCCAATGCTTAAACTCTAGTTCAATAGTGTCAAAATATGAAATTGAGTCCCACACCATAACACCGAATACACGATTATGATGGCGATTTAAAAAATGTTTGTGCTTTCAAAAATCGTTAAAATAGAAATTATATCCATCGGGCCAATTGCAATTAAACTGTTTTTCATCCGAAAAAAACTACATGCTACCATTCCTTTTTAACGTCAAATGAATTCTACAGAACTCTTACCTCTGAACCTTACGTTGAGCATTAAGTGGAGGCTTTTTCTGTCTACTCTAAGACCGCGTCGATCGTGGGACTTAAAATATGCACATCATCGAGTGTCATAAATGTCATAGTTTCCATATCAATATTTCTGTCCAAGAAATCTGACAAAAAATCTTTGCAGACCCACTTGACAAATTTTCAGTTCTTGATTCATGTTTAAGATTTCGCTTATCACGAAGTTATGGGTAATGTTTTTCTCACCCTTGGTTTTCACATAACTTGATTTCACTATTTGCCACTTTTTTCGACCTTATATTGGGTTGGGGTTAAAATATTCCTGGTTTTTTTGTGAACATATACATTTCTTTTTATTAAAAAAACGTTTTATTAATCCATATATTGCCCATTCCTTTCAACTATCTACTATCTGCCATGATATTAAAATCTGAGTAATTTGGGTGATAAAACTTTTTTTTTATCATTTTCGGAATCAGCAAACCAAACAACACCGGAATTGGATAAAATTATTAATTTTCATCGTTGGCCAGAGTTATTTTTGGTTTGCTTGTTGTTTGCTTGTTTGGTTTTCCAAATCAGCTTAGAGTGAAAAAAGAACAAAGTGTAGGAGCGAAAAGAAAATGCAAATTGTCCTACTAAAACATTAAGCCCATTCATTCTAATAATGATGATGTCTTTTGTCGTACTCGTACAAGCTGGTCTAAAATTATGCCAAATCCTTGTTTCCTTAAACAGCATATTAAAAAAGTATTTTAAAAAAAAGAACATATTTTTACATTTGTAATTTTAATTCATAAAAAAAACAAAATGGCACAAAAAAGTCCTGCTCATTTGCCACAGATACTGTTTATAAGAAATATCGTGACCCATAACGATTTACATGTGAAAGCAATTCTAATTTTTTTAACGCTTTTTTTTACTATTTTTTATGACTTCCACAAAGAACAATGTGTTGGCCAGATTATCTATGTTAGTGTTTTAGCGCTGCGAACAAAAGTGTTCTGCCTCCCTCAAGGCCTGCTAACTTCCCTCGGAACTAGCCTAGGCCACAGTGCCGAGTAGAAGGCAACAAAATTAATAGCGCACTGCTGCCACCTAGCAAATATTATGCATATATTTACAAGGTCGAACACTTTGTTTTTTTTTTCTTTTTTTCTATTATATTACCGACCAACACCAATTTCAAAGTCAGCAACACAAGCGACGCTACATCGCTACGACACTACAACGCAACCATGTTATTATATGATTTATAGACCGGCAAGAGTTCTGCATTTTACCGGAGAGAGCAGGACATGGACATTTGTTAGTTGATAAAATCTCTGCCTTGATTTAGCGTTTTCAATGCTAAACGCAAAAGAGGAAAAATTAATAACAATAAAACACCCTCCAGCTTATCATCGGGCCCGAAAATTCGACATCCATCTTCGACATCAATCTTCAATGCAACCTGAGGTCAAATAATTAGAGAGTTTTTATGTAAATCCGACTGCCTAATAATCGGCGAGTATGCAACACTTTTATTCACTATGGCTAAACAACTTGCGGTTGTTTAAATCAACAATTATACACACACTTGATTTAGCTCCATTAAGATTTTTGGTTATTTTTAACAATACATGGGTTGTTATAACTGAAATGAAATATAATATCATGAAATATCGAACAGTATCATTTTTGAATCAAACAGTAAAATAGTTCATTCAAACTTGTTTTCTCTTAAAACACGACTCAAACAATATTTTGTTAAATAACGTATATTTTTTGTTTGAATATTTCGTTATGGGCTAATAGTAAACTATGGAAATATTAAACATGACAATGTTTGAAATTATAATGTTACCTTTTTCTGTGCATTAGTATAAATATGTGGACATGTGGACGACGCGGCTGGCTTGGATGATTCACATTCTGAAAGTCCAATTTTCGACAACTTTTCGAAGTATTGGTCCGCATTGGAATCTCGACAATAATCCGCAAAATGTTGACTTCTAAGGAGTCCATAGTTGCTCAAGCCAATGACTTCACCACACATTCATAGAGAAAATAATCCAAAGGCGTTAAATTGCACGATCTGGCCAATTGACTGATTCATTTAGAGAAAAAACATGTTCGCAAAATGTTTCCTTCAGTCGATTGTTTGACGCACTTTGTGGCGCCATCCTGTCGGCAATCATGGCTCTGTAGCGCTCGCCCTTGACGGTTACGCTCTCGCCGGCCTCATTTCTTAAGAAGGGAGGTCCAATGACTCCACCGGTCCATTAAGTGCACCAAACAGTGATTTATTTTTCTGTTGTTGCTATTAGCCCTTCAATTCTATAAATTGAATTCTATACATTGAACTTTTTTGTTATGTTTAAAACGATGTTATACTCGAGTAGTTGACTACACTATTAAGAAGGGTGAGGAGTTTTTTGTCATTTGTCCTGAATCCTTCATTTCCTTAATTTTGTTTAAAATTCTCCTTTTCGGACCTCGCTGCAAGGCACTTAATATCCGAATGTGCCTGTTAAAAGTCGTATTATCGAAATTCAGAATATTCATTAACAACGGAATTAAATTTACGAGAATAGGTGAAGAGTCCCTGAAAAATTAAACAAATGATCAGAACATACTTTTCAACACAATTCCTCTATAATTCCCCCCCCCCCCCCCCCTCCATGCATTGCATACAATGTTTTTTCTAATTTTTCGATATCCCTTCCGAATAAGACGATTTTGACAATCCTTCAAACTAGGTTTTTATTCCATCGTTGAAGCCAAATCTCTTTCCACCGAGTTTATTTTTTTTAAGTTTCCAGTTTATCGATCCAACTGCATTGCATAATACATATACCCGGCGATAGTTTTGGCGTTTTCAAGGTGATCGATATGGACGATACAGTGGGTATCACAAAAAACTGTTTCCATGACTTTTTTGGGCGAAAAACCCACTTTGGGCTTCTACTTATTCGATTCGCCAAGACAAGTTCACTGTTTCGACTGATTTTTGGTCTCAGGCGTGTTGTGATTTGTTCATGTTTCGTCTACGGTTACCATCGCCAAACATTGATTTGAAGTTGTCACGTGATCGGAACCTACCTGCCAGATACGAGCAACTTTCTTATGTCCAAACATTTTTGCAAAATATCGAGTACTATTTCGGTTGAGATTTCAGTTTCACTTGCTGATCATCCAATATCATACCATGGATTTTATCAACGATTTCTGGAGTCTGGTACTTCACAAATATCACATGGGATCACTGTTTTATTTTGCAGCGACTTTTTACCCTACCCTTGCAGTTCTTCAAGTTTTTTAGTGAGAAAGACATTGCTACTAATATTCTCGGTATGTTAATTTTTTTAAAGCTTTTTTTTAACCTTTTTAGCAATTCATACTCACTTTACGAAAGATCTAATAATTATCCTTTAAGAAATTAACACTTCATCCTAGTTTATAATAGGTAGGTAAAAGTATTGCATGTCTTTATGTTATTTTAAATTTATAACCTTAGTTATATAATATTTTTATATTTTTTGCCTATTTTGTACATTTATTTACAAGCTCTGCACTTGTTATGTCAATTTAGCACGTAATTATAAACAAGGTTAAAAAAACAAACAATAAAAAATATTAGGGGCTGCCTAAAAATAAACCATAAATCAATAAAACTAACAGTACCATCAACAATAATAAAGAACATGCCAAAAATTTTCCAAAAGTATACAAATGTCGCCATGATTTTGCTTGTTTTTGCAGAGATTGCCACGCTCACACATAAATTTACTTCGGTAACATTGTACAAAAACAAAACGGTACGTTATGCGGCCCGGATGCATGCCATAATTGCCTGTCAAATGGAATTCCAGCTCTATCCAATGGACATTCAAGTTTGTCCCATCTACATAGAGAGCTGTAAGTAAAAAGTCCTTTTAAAAAAATGAAACAGAAAAAGCATTCAGTACCAGTCCATCCAAATGTTTTTAAATTCTGAATTTTTTCTTTTTTTTTTCTTTTGTTCTTTCAGTTTCAGCAAATAATAAAAAAGTTAAACTGCGCTGGTCCGACTCCGGGGTGACATTAAACCCCGAACTCAAGCTGCTGCAATACAATCTGGGACAACCGCTCGAACTTGAAGAAAGCGACGGTTATATGCCGGAAAAAGTTGGCAATTTTTCACGTCTTACAGTTTATTTCCGTTTCGAACGACAAATCGGTCATCATCTGATACAAACATTTGCGCCATCCTCGCTGGTTGTGATGTTATCGTGGTTTAGCTTTTGGCTTGGCTTAGATGCGATACCTGGACGCGTAACGTTGTTGGTAACGTGCATGCTAACGCTGGTCACCATGTTTACCGGCCTTAGAGCGGATATACCGCCCGTGGCGTATGTGAAGGTTTGAAAGCAAAAGAATTGAGTTAAAAATATTAATTTTTTTTTTCCATATTTTCCAGGCTCTTGACTTGTGGATGGCCGGTTGTATGCTGTCAGTGTTCGCTGCCTTGGCTGAATTTGTTGTTGTCAAAGTTTTGGACGTACAATATCAATACCAAATCAACAAAATACCAAAAGTGTTGCCAATGGTTAGTATAACGTAAGAAAGAAAGCAAAACTGGTATAGTCAAAAATACAGTCTGTTTAACGTTTTTAATAGTTAAATTAGAAAACGGTTTTAATTATGAAACCGTTAGTTTAATCATATGACTATAGCTATACTTACAGTGGCCCAATATATATCATGGCACATCATTCTAATGATACACTGATGATAATATCCTAAGTACATATCCTAAGTAACGCTTTTTACACAGAAGCATTGCTACCGTCTGCAGACATAAATGCAGTTAGGTAGGCCAAGTACACTTTAAGGTTTTAGATCAAAGACGGCGCAATCCACTGCAACCCTAATGCCAATATATCACATTGAAAACGTTTGACCCGTTTTTATCAATCAAAAGTGTCGACCTTCTTCGACTAATACTATGAAGATTACTACGATTGAAGGATTCATGCTTTTCAGGAGGTCTTTAACTAATTCCTAGCTTTAAATGTCTATTTACATATAAGGGTCTCTAAATATATTTCGGGAATTTATATAAAAACATTTCTTTAAAAAAAAAAAAAAAAAACGAAAATTTTTCAATTTTTGCCACTGTACCACTTGAGACACGTAGAAAGATAAGAAATATTTCGTAAGAAAAGCAAACAAGCATCGAAGAATTAATCTTCATCAGGACAATGCGATCTTGAGTCGTTTTTGGGCAATAAAGTCCTGATTTGGCACCCAATAATTTTTTTTTTGTTCGCGCATATTACGTTAAAATGACGTGGACAACGATTTTTGACGACAAAAGAAGCCGTTGATGCGTTAAAAAACTATGTTTTAGAGGTGTCTCAAGCGGAATGGTAGAAATGTTATGGCAAATGGTTCGAACGCATGCAGAATTGTATTAATCATAAAGAAGAATATTTCAAAAAACTCGGTCTTTTTTTTCCGAAATATATGCAGTGACCTACACATTAAATTTATCACATTCAAAACGACAGCAACAGAAGACTATCTGTCGAAATTTATTTACATACATTTCGGTTGGAGAAGAATTTTAACACATTGTAGTAACGACATGGCTGCATTGCAACAATGTTGTTGACGTAATTAAAATCTATTCAAATAATTAAACTTATTTTAAAACATAAATTGACTCGGAGTTTTTTATTTAAATAAACTAGTAGCCAACGACATAAATACTTGCTCTCTTAAAGTCGTGTCGTAATGTTACTGTCGCTATCGATATGTTCGGGCTATGTGTTGGAGATGTACGTGTACTTTGAAACAAGAAATCTTTCTTTTGAGACAAATCTGACGATATTGAGCAAGTCATCAACTTTGGTGGCTCTGTTTACCACTTTCTTGCTCTCTTAAAGTCGTGTCTTAATGTTACTGTCACTACTAGGCTATGCAAATATTCGACATTATAAAAAAACCGGTTTCGAATAGTACAATTTTTACAAAACCAGTTTTCGAATTATTCGACCAGAAAAAAACCGAGAAAACCGGTTAAATTAAATATATTAAATTAAATAAATGTTTTACTTTTTTACCTACATATCTATGTAGTTTTTATTTAACAAAAATAGCAATTATTTTTTAATAAATTAAATAAAGGTATTTATGCAGTACTACCCACTGAACTATAAGCGAAGGTTTTGCGTAAGGTGAGAGTTTTTCGAAAGTGTTTGGGTAGAAGTTTATTTTATGTTTGATTTTTTATTTTGTTGCTTAAAAGTGCTTTCTATAGAAGATTAAATTCGTGAAAATTTTTCCCAAAAATAAAAACTGAAGTTCTTTTTCGAAATTCATAAAAAGCTTATTTAGTTTTCTATGGTTCATTTTAAGTAATTTCTGAACAAAAAAGTAAAATTTATGGTTATTTTTGAACTCGTTTCCGAACAAAAAAGGTTCATTTTTGAGAGACATTTTAGTCCGAAGAATGATACAAAAAAGTTTCATTTATGAGTGCCGAAATTTAACGTTTCTACCCGAAATGGTTCATAAATGAATTCTAAAATGGTAGTTTTGATTCACTGGGTAGAAGTATGTTTCGAGTTTTTCTTTCAATCTTTTTAACACATGTTTTATATCTTTTAATGATTATTTCTATATTTGTACTTAATGCTTTTGGATTTTTTGGGCATTTCGTACAATAAGCCTTGTTGAATTTCCTATCTTTTTTTAAATACTACCAGACTTCTGAGTACATGTCAGGCTGTTCATAATTCAATATATTTTTTTAAAAAAGAATGCATTATAAACTAGAAATCATATTTAACATACATTAAATACACCAGCCGCTTGTAAATGCTGTTTTAACAAAGAAAGCAAAAAGAAATGACCAATGAAAGGAATGAAAGCAATGAAAGCATATGCTTAAACGAGCTCAAATAAAGCAAAATGAAATAGAAGCCAGAGATAAGAAACGTTAGAAACATTAGTGACATGAAAAACGTAAAATTTTACAATTTTCAATTGTGGATTTATATATTTCTTCACCATTCGAGCAGTCAAATAATTCGAGCCAAAAAAACCGGTTTTCGAATTATTCGAAAATTGCGACTTTTAAAAAAACCGGTTCGAATAATAAAAAAAAAACCGAAACGCCGAATAATTCGAACCGGATTTGCATACCCTAGTCGCTAACAATATGTTCGGGCTATGTATTCGAAATGTACGTGTACTTTGAGACATGAAATTTTTTTTTGAGACAATTCTCACGATGTTGAGCAAGTCATCAACTTTGGTGGCTCTGCTTACCACTTTCTTGCTTCAATTGATCTGTAGGGCACTTTAGGTACTTTCTTCTGTTCACCTTCATAGTCATCAAAGCCTTTTAAGCGCATAAAAAGGTCCGATTCACTGTGAAACCTTTAATAGAATCATGGTTCAAAACATGTGTCAAATGCAACTTTTTACAAATCAAATTCAACTTTTCAACACTTCAAATTAAACTTTTTATTTAATATTTTAACTTGTAAAAAGATAAACTTGAAGTGCCAAAAAATTTTATTCAAATTGACAAAAGTTGAATTTGATTTGTAAAAACTTGCATTTGAAGTGTAAAAAGTCAAAATTAAAGTTAAGAACCTATTTTAATATTAATTTTAAAAAATATAATTCTTTTAATATCCCAGAATTAACTTTTTTTATGGACTATTAAAAGGTGTATCAACAAGAGATGTACACTGAAAAAAAAAACACTAGCTTAAAATTTATTTTAAATTTATATTTATTTTATTTTTAATTTGCCTTTTTTTTCATGTTTTTCAAAAGTTTTAAGCACATTTGTTCTTACTTTGGCGAAATTTGTTGCAAGCTATTTTTTAAACACAAAATTTTAGAACACTTTTTTTCAGAGTAGGATTTGTTTTTTGAATAAAACGAATAATTGTGGATGTCTCTTACGACTCCCCCCCCCCCTCCTCCCCCATTCTTCGTGCTTTTATTAAGGGGTTTTTATTAAATCAATTTTAAACAAAAATTTCTCTTGCAGCGTATAAGTAATATGGAGAAAGGTCAATGCCCTACGGTGGCAAGTTGGGAAGGTGGAGCTGTGCGTTCACGGAAGGCCACACAAACGCCGACAACGCCTGGTCAAGTAAGTGGTGATACTATACAAATCTAATAGGTACCGAGAAAAAATGTTCATTCTCATATTAAAACCTAACTTTAAAGTTAGATACTTCTTTTCAAAGCCCATTTTCTACTCTTTTCACATATTTCAGACATCACTACAGGGCAACGGTGGCCCACCAAAGCCGGCGCGTCGACAAAGTTTGCTTTCGGTGGCATGGACGGATACCGATACTGGCGTGGAGAGAATCATGTGGCGAGAAATTGATAAAGTTTCGCGTGCGGTTTTTCCAATACTTTTCTTTGTTTTCGTGCTGCTGTATTGGCCGATATTACTAATGAAATCATCATAGGACTTGGGGAGTTCCAGATTACATTGAACTGGACTCCAAGACAGAATATTGTACACGCCTTTAACTCGAGCAAGGAACTAAAAATGACAAAGCACAAATCGAGTATCGAGTGACCTTATATTGAAAAAAAAAAAACAAAAACAACAACGATAAAGCAACAAATTGTGTTGTTATCTTCTACAATATTTTGTAGAATGTATAAAAAATACGTATCCTTAATTTCTTAACAAACATATTGCAGAAAAAGCTGAAAAAAACGATATTCTGTATATTAAATCACTCATAGCGAAACTATTACTTATTTTTTAGAGAAAAATTGTTAAATTTATTTTATTAATTCATCCTTTCAGTTCCTTTCTTGATGTTGGCAGCATTTTTATTTTCACGAAAATCAGTTTAAATCCTAAAAAACATGAGTTAAGTTGAGCAGATACGAAAAAAAAACGTTACAGTGAAAATCATTTTTCAAAATTTTGCCCTAATTGATGGAAGCAACTTTCAAAAGTTATTTTTAGGTTTGTCCAAGAAAGTGATAGTTACAATTAGTTGATGTTTTTAACTTTCAAATGCAAGAGTCAAATGATTAAATTTAATTTTGTATAATTTTACTAGAGGTTCGAATCCTCTGTTGTGAAGTGATAAAATTGAAAATGTTTTATAAAGTTTTACTCGTTATCACAGTGTTTGCTATTAACGCTGCTAAGGAATGTTATTGAAAGAATAAAAATCTTAAGCACCATTATAACATGAAAATACTTGTACAACTTTTTAATGACATCACTTCACATAACAGAAAATAGCGCTCTATAAATGTTTTATTGACCGGAAATTAAAATTTTTATAAATTTATAGATTTTATAATTTATTTAAGTTTGTCATCTTATAAAGGCAACAGATTCTGAAAAAAAACCTTTCTTTTTTTATACAAACTTGAAAGTATCAATCAATTGTAATGAAAATATGTGTAAATTTTAACTAAAACTATTTCATATTTTCTTGTGTAAAAAGTGCTCTAAACTTATTGTTTATTTGATATATAACTTCTTTTTTAAAAAATACAAAATTTATGTAAGTAATTTATACAAATAATGAGAGATTTGCCACAAATACGCATTAGTAAAGATTAAATAAAGTGCAGTTTGTTCAGAGCTGAAAATAAATACATTTGTTTCAAGAACTTATCAATTCGATTGCATTTAAATTCGAATTGAATTTTTCTTAGTCTTCTACAAAATCTCATTGAACAACCTTCATTGTATCTTCTTATAATAAGACCAGTTACAAAACAATTAATTTATTCTTTTTCAGCTCTGTTTAAATTTTCTACTTTGAAAACTAAAGAAATTTCAGAAGATCTTACAATATTAAGGGTGAAATGCCGGTAAAATGCAAACAGCCACGCCTTTTTCTTATACACAGACAAAAATATGCTTTGGTAATCATTGCCATTAAAACACCAGAAGTTGCCTTCGCGCCCAAAAAATTACATGCTTTTTATATAGAAATGTAAATATATTTTTATAGTATAAAAAAATAAGTTTTTCCAAACTTATTCCAAAATTAAATATACATAAAAACTTAGGCAAAAAATCTATTCAAATTGGTGCTTTACAGATGATAATACAAAATTTTATACACATATAAAATCTACTATCTCATATAAATATATATATGCAAATGTACCAGCTTCTGCGGTTTTAACGCACAACTTCACTTGTTATAATATAAGCAAAAAATTCGAATCATTAGTATAAAAAAAAAAAAAAAATAGAGTAAAATTGAACTTAATTGTGTAATATTGAACATGATACTTTTTACTTCTGCCTTTTTAAATGGTTTACAGCTATATTTCGCACAAAAAAACCATCTTATATAATTTGATATTTTTTAATTTTAAGTAAATTCTTCTTATGTAAAGTAACAAATTAAGTCTTCTTATAGAAAGTGTAAAAAATTCTTAATACAATTAATACAAAATTGTAATAAATAAAATGGATTAAAAATTATTTTCATAGATTCCTTATCGAGTCGTCACAAAGGAATGGGAAGACTATGGTAAACCTATGTTTGAATTTTATTTAGTAATATATCCAAAAAGAATCAAAATCAAAATGATTAAATTTTTTGGCTGTGCGCTTGGCTGACTTCGGCTGCTTGTTTTGGGGCCTCACCTCCTGGGGATACTTTTCACAGCGTCAAAATAAACATTAATTCACTAGTCAATTGTTTTTTATTTCATACTTAATAAGGAAAAAATTTTGAATATCAAGACACCTGATGTTTTTTAAAGCTTAAAATAAAATAAAAACTAAATTGAAATTTATGCCTATAAAGTTACACTAGTTCATTTCATCATTTTCATCGCTACTGTCATCCTCCTTATCACCTTGTGACGTAATCTCAGTGATTTTCTCCTCTGACTTTTGGTCAGGTATTTTCATTAGCATTAACTCTTCATCACTGTCCTCCGAATCAGATGCGCCCTCAATGTTCTCCTCATCGGTAGTTTTTTTATCTTTATCTTTGCTTTCCGCTTCGGCTTTGATGCGACTTTCTGCTGTCCTGAGCAGCACACGCATAGTATATTTGTTAAAATCGCAACTGTAAAAAATAATTGATTTGAAGAATAATTGAAGTATTTAAAAAAGGTCAGAAAACAAAATACATTTTACTGAGCATTTCATATTTGCGCGACAAGCAATCGTGAAGTGCCAGCAGGGAATGATGCTCGAAAACATCGTCCTTGTTGCCGTGACTGTCCAGCAAGCAGCAGACCCACTGTAAGTAAAATTCAATGTGGGGAGTTGTTTGCAGCATGCGCGCTATGTGCTGGAGCAGACGATGCGCAAATTGGCTAGACAACGTTGAGCAGATAAGTTCAACTGAGGCGAAGGAGAAATTTATTAGTAAATGTAGGTAAACAAAAATGTTGGCAATTGAAATAAATTTGAACAAATTCGCAATCCAAATTTTAACATAAATTTTCGGGTTATACTTACTGTCACTATAAGGTATTTGCTCCAATACTAAAGCTATGTGATTGACCTCGTTTAATTTTAAAGACATAATCAATGCCTTTAAATATTCACGGGACTTAAGTCCATTTTTTATAGCTTTTGGTGTTACCTCTAACGACAAATCGAACGGATCAAAAACAATGCCTAAGACGTAATAGAAAATGTAATTAAATACATAGAAAGATGCACAAAATTATTGCACCAATGCATACCTTTGTCCAGAGAATATATCAACAGTCCTTCCGTACACGCCGTAGCAAATGACTGACCAGTAGGTGAAAACTTGACAGCAAAAATTTGGATTTCAGGTTTAAAATTTCTGGCAGCCATATCACCTTTCTGCACGCCAGGCAAACGTATTGCAACGTTGCCACCTTCAAGTTCCTCACGTTGTTCAACCAAAGCCAAGTTGCCAAACTCAGTGAGGTTGCGGCGATTAATATATTCCTAAGAAAGAAGGGACATGTTAAGGCATTGCAGTAGTGCAAAGCACTTTGAAAGAAAAAAAGCAACCTACATCTAGTCCATCGAGACTGTGGTTTTGCGTTACTTCAAATTTCTTCAATAAAATAGATTCGCGCACATGGTAGATGCAGATCATTTGTGATTTTCCACCACCAAGTATGCACTCACCATCGGCAGAGTATTCAATGGAGGTAAAACATCTGTGAAAACGAAAAATTATTTTTTTATGATTGTTTAAGTAAATAATTGTTTTCTTTTATTGCTTACTTAGACTCTAAATTTTTTTTGGCTGTCACCAGATCCTGATCTGAACGTCCACTGCCCAAATCATTTCGGCCTTCAATTGAACTTACTTGTGCTGCTGTCTTCACATCGAACACTGTAATATTTCCATTCAGCGTGCATACAGCGACCTTTAAAACAATAAAACTTAAATTTAATATTTTGATAGATACTTTTGAATTAAAAAAATATATATATAATCGTTATGAAGGTTAAACCCACTAACTATATACTTTTTTATAGAGAAATTTTAACAATTTTAGTAAAATATCTATTGTAGTGAAATAAATTATTTGAAGAAATGTTAAGGACGAAATAGAGAAACCAAACACACAAAAATATACCAAGAAATTTTAAGAAATCGGAAAAACAACTGGTTTTTTAAAAGTTTAGATGCAACATACTTGTTCACCATTTGGATTATAAGCCAGACATGTCACATCTGAGAGTAAATCAATGGTTTCATGCTCGCTGCTGTTTTCTAGGCAATTCCAAATTTTAATAGTTTTATCCCAAGAACCCGATACCAGAGTTGATGATGTTGGCGATGGTGAAAAAGCTAATGTAGAAACAGGTCCCTCGTGACCACTTATCACCTCTAGCAATTTACCTAACTTCATAGACCATAAATAAATTTCAAATACATCCTGTCCACCGGCCACAACCAATTCGCCGGAGTAATCAAGTGCCACACAGGAAAATTGCACATTACGAGGCGAAGTAAATGTGCGAAAGTTTCGATATCTGCAAAGCGAAAATAAAATATATTTGCTCAAAATATAATTTAAACCAAGAGCTTATCACCTAGTTATATCGAAGGCGCGAACGGTGCCATCAAGCGAACTACTGACAAGAAACTTTTTGTTGCGACTAAACTGTACAGCCGTTACGCCACTCGTGTGCTCGCTGAATGTCACAAAACAGAAGCCACTTTGTGTGTTCCATAATTTAACTTTGGAATCCTCGCCACCTGTTGCAATATACTGTCCATCGGGTGAATAGCACACACAGGTCATTTCGCTGATGTGACCCTGCTGCTTCATTATATATTGTTCACCTGTAAAGAATTGTTGTTTAATTCATTTTCTTTAGATCACATAAAGCGTGTCACTACTTTGCCATTCCCACACTAGCAGTTGTCCCAGACTTTTGGAAGCCAATGCCACCCAATCGCCCGTGCTATTAAAGACCGCAGCTGAGATAGGATAGTCCGATATATTCAGTGAGTGTATCATGTTAACATCTGGAATTTCGTACAAGTAGAACGCTCCGGTGCTAAATGCTACAACCAAAACCTTGGTGCGTCGATTATAGTTTGCAGCCGTTAAATATGCCTCACGATGCTCTTTACGTGGTTCATCAGCCAAATAGTGGCGAGAGAGTTTTTTATACGCAAATGGATGTGCCATCTTAGCATCCTCATCCTTAACTTCATTTTCATCGATGGCCAATTGCTCAGTGGCAGTTGTAGCACCTTCTTGCTGTTGGCTTTCACTGTTTTCAATATCATCTTCCGAATCAGCAGAGTCCTCCTGAGAGGTTTTCTTTTTTTTCGCTGGTTCAATGGTGATGACGGCATTGTTGCTACGACTGGTTTCTTCCAGAGCCGAAAGCGGCAAGCTACATTCCCAAATACACAATTGTCCATTACGGCTGAGGGTATTTAAATGTAAGCTATTCTGCTCGAAAAAGCACGCAACTATAGGTTCACTATGACCACCAAGTATATAGGTGCGAAAGTTCGACACAAAACGAAGTCCAATAATTTTTGTAGTATTATCACGGCAACCAATGGCTAGAAATCTTGAATCTGTTGACCAATCTAGCCAGGTTATGTCATCATAGCCACCCAAAAAGTGACGCTCCAAGACAAATGGGTTGTATTCACCAGTAAGCTCACCAGGAGTCTTAAAAATAAAAACATGATTTTCTTGAGCTACAGCAAAATGTAGTCCATCTGGGCTGAAGACAACAAATTGCACACCGCTTTGAAATTTATGACGATGTATTACTGTGCAGGAAACCATGCTTATCAGTTGTGCTTCACCCTTCTCGTTCACAGCAATCAACAGGCTGCCATCCGGCGATAGAGCAATGTTGGTGTAGTTATAACGTGATTCTAATGACAAAGTGTGCGCCTTATTACTGTGTGAGGAGGTTATGTAAACATTATTCCAAACTTATTAATAAAATAAGGAAACTTACTTCTTAAGATCGTATATAGTCAATCTATTTCCCACTGGCGTAATGATTGTGTTGCCATCAGGCGTGAACACCAAGTTACCATTGCGATAAATCGTTCCCAGCAGGTTGGAAAACTATGGAATGATCATTAACTCACAATTAAGTTTAAAGTAAATATTTTTTAACTTACTTTATACGAAAATTTCATGCTTGAACTATGTATTAAATTAATCCAGTAGTTTGGTAAACAATGCAAATGCACGTGTTGTTATCAAATGCTCACGAAATGTCATTTTGAACTTGAAGTGACCAATTCACAAAGGATCTTGTATGTTTATAAAGGCCACCCCACAGTAGAGAGTGCTAGCATGGTATAATAATACAAGGTAGCATTGAAAAAAAAAAATAAATAAATAACTGGCCATTTCAGCCCTTGAAAGGACTTTGACCTAGCTTCTTATGATCAATTGTGTTGTGCGTGTTATTAAGTTTGTACACAATTGACCGAGAAATGGACCTACAGGCTTAACGCCGACTCCGAACGGCGATGAACGAAATGTTCTTATTCTCAAGAAGCTTTACATGGCATTTTGATTACTCTCTGAGGTTTGCCATTGTCTGCAGAGAGGTGGCGTCCGTACAGAAAAATTATTTTAATTCAAATAATTTTCTGTCGCTGCTGGGGTTCGAACCTGGGTCTCCAGGTTCGTTGACATAGCGGCCACGCACTTTATTTTCAACTTCTACAACTACTTATTTTCTCTTCTACAAGAAAACATCTCCTGTCAAAAAAAGCTGTTTGTGAAAATGCATCTGCAGCAGCTGAGGTTGTTGTTTTTTTCACTTCAACGTTTTCAAAATTGTTTGTGTTTTCAATGGCGGATTGAGAACGATCTCTTTTTGAGTATATTTTTTGACAGGAGATGTTTTCCCAAGCAACTGTCAATGCTACCTTGTATTACTATACCATGAGTGACAGAAATGTCTAACCGAGCGTTTCCACCGCCCGAACGAACGAAGAAATCATCGCGAACAAATCGTCGCGATGAATTCTTCGTTCGGTCCAACTGTTTCCACCGCACGAACACAAGTTGCGAACATTGGTAAGTCGCCATCTTGTTCGTTCGTGCAGTGGAAACACTTAAATTCAATGCTTGCGAGCATCAGCGTTGATCAATATTTGTTTATGCAAACGTACTAAATTTGATTAATTTTTACTACTTTTATGCCTTTTAATTTAGGTTTTATGTAAGTATTTATGTAAAGAATTTATTATATAAAGAATATTATATAAATAATTTGATTATATAAAGTGCTAATAAAATAACAAAGTAAAACAAAGTTCTTTTGCGTTCAATTTTCAATATATTTTCTTTCTTTTTTGTTTTTCCTACGTTATTAACTACAATTTCAACAAATTTACTACCTATGCGCAAATAAGCACTGGATTCGCCCAAAAAGATCGAGCATCGGCCGATCAGAGCGAACGAAGAAATCTTCGTTCATTCGTGCTGGAAAAGTGTTTACACTGCGCGAATAGCGCTCGCGAGCATTTTGTAAAAAACCAATGTTCCGAACCTTGGTTCGGACCAAACTGTTTACACTGCCTGAACGAACGAACGTTCGGGCGGTGGAAACGCTCGGTAATAGTGCATTTACACCGAACCTTCAAAAAGTGTTTTATGCATTTATCGCGTTCAAGAAGAAACAAGTTTATAGTTTTATTAACTATCACTATAGTTAATATATTTCTTATTAATATGCTTGTACATAATGTTATAAAATAATAACAATATGTACAAGGGCAAATCATTTTATCATAAAAATACACTATTAAAATATCAAATATACCTTAACAGCCGTATTCATAAAAATATCTTAAAATAGCTTTAAAACCTTCAATAGTTAAAAAGCTTCTTAATGTTAAGACGTCTTTTAAGTCCTATTTTTAGTTAAAATAGGAACACTTTCGATTTTATGTGGAAAGAGTGTCAATAATGGTTTGTGTATTTGATAAATTCAATGACTTTTCATTTATTTGTCACAACTTCGTCAACATTTTCATGTTTAAACATCAATATCTTTTCGAAGCTACCCTCTTCACTGAAAAATTGTCATTTTATTATCTTATTTTGTAAATATTTTGAAATGTTTTGACAAATTTTCTTGTTTTCATTTTCATTTTGTTTTGAATTTCTTTATATATTTTGAATTTTTTGATATATATTATACTATGTTTCCATCTCCTCGAAATCTTGCGATTTTGAAAAAGTGTTTTCAAAGTGTTTCCATCAGGCATATTATGACAGCTAGATTTCATTTGACAATTAAGGCTTAATTTGCTGGCTTCTGATTGGTTGCTAATTGTTTTTTGTTTTTAATTATTAATCAGTTGTCATTACCAAATGTCAGTATGACAATTTTAATACGAGCTGAATAGGGCTGGATAGTGATGTATAACTTCTCAGGGATGCTGCATAGCATTTTATGAGATTTTGTATAAGATTTTGTCGAAATCTCGAGATTTTGAAATCTTGAACTTGTATGAAAATCTCACTAGATTTCAATGTAGATTTAACGAAATCTCACAAAATCTCAAGATTTCGAGGAGATGGAAACGAGGTATTACAAATTTTTGAAATATTTTTAATTATTTTTGACAATATTTGTGCTCAAATGAGAGCAAATAATTTTAAAAATACTTTATGAGGGGTTTATTGAACGTTCAGCCATTTTTAAAAATCCTCTCATTTATAAACAAACATTTTTAATAATTTTTTTGACATTTTCTTTGTTTTTGATATATTTTGAAACAATTTGATATATTTTTGACATAATTTGTTCTCAGATGAAAACAAAATAAAATTTAAAAATGCTTTATCGAGGGTTTATTGAAGGTTTCATCCATTTTTTAAATTCTCTCATTTATAAAGCATTTAAAAGAGACTTTTAACGCTATTGAACGTTTATGAATAATTTTTTTCAATTTTTTTCGATTTTTTCCTTATGAAGGCCTTATAAGAGGTTCAGAATTTTTTATGAATACAGCCGTAATATTATATATCAAATTAAAGATTTATTTTTAAACGGTAACTACACACCTCCCATCATTTATAATAATAACGGTAATTTTAAAGCAAATAATGGTTTTATTTAAGAAAATACTTTACTTTTACAATTGGCTATGAAATGTGAAATACTGAACGAATTTAGTTTACTTAAAAATGTTCTGATATCTTACTGTATTATCTCTAAAACAGTATCTTATTTATCAATATCAGTTATATACTAAGAAAAATAATCCCTGATTTTTAGGAATATCTTATTAAAAAAATTATTTTTAAGAATCGGTTAGTTGAAAATAATTCGATTAATCGATTTTATTTCCTCTCTTCATCTTATTTTTATCAAAAGTACTTCACAAGCCAATTTTTAAATGGCGGCACCCAAAAACCGTAATCTGTCCGTATTATGCTTGAAATAACATTTTTCCGTATATTAGCAAATCATTTTGTCATAAAAAAACACCATAAGAAATCAAAGAAATCATATATATTGTAAAATATTGGTACAAATAGTTATTTACGATTTAAATAGATATATTTAGTGGGCTGTGATTACAATAGGTTAAATGCTACATTGGTAAAAGTTTAATACACCCTGAACTCCTCCCGTTGACGGCTAATTTTATACTCCCCGTTTTCAATATTATTTTCAGTATTGAACATATATTATATACCAAATGTTTTCAAGTTTCAATAATTTACTTTCCATAATCCATAATAATAATAACAATAGTTTTTGAGAAAATAGCGGTTTTATGTAAGCAAATATTTTACTTTTACAAATAAATAGCTATAAAATATTATATATTCATTTGATATGGTTCATTTAATAATGATGTGAAAGCATATATCATATATTACCTTTAAAATAATACTTAAACTATCAATATCGGTTATATCCTAAAAAAAATATACCAATTTTTCTTAGAAGATATTATAAAATAATGTTTTCTTAAAAATCCTTCTATCTTATTTTAATTGAAAGAACTTTACAAATCCATCGTCAAATCACGACGCCCCGAAAATCGTAGACTCTCCGAATATTTTTTTAATAATACATTTCCCCGATATTGGCATATTGTAATCATGGCTCAAAAATTGCATAATCCAACTCAAAAGTTTGTGCTTTTAGCTTTGGGACACCGTACAAGGAAGAAGTGACGACTAACTATTTTCTCACGAGTATCTTGCACCGACTGTCATTTGCCAGTATATTTTACTCTCTATTTTTTTCTTTCGTTCTCTAATTTATATTAATTTTGACAGTTGTAGCAAGACGAAAATTGTCCTACCTTGTGTAATTGTGCCATGTATCGAATACGGCGTACAATGTATATACTATTCACAATAGCAACTGTCAAAACATAACCTAAAAATTATAGTGAAATAACAACTGAGCCGGGAATATTTTGTATATAGTGGTGGCGATTTAAATTTTAAGCAAATACTTTAAAACTAGCAGAAATGCGTATGTCCACACCTCCCACACATTTATTATCTTTTTCTGATCAAATTTATTGCTTCGAAATATGTGGCAATGATTTTGCATATAATTTGGTATGCATAGCTGGGGATAAGAAGCTCAGTCTAGGACTGATAAAGTTCCCTGTAAGGAAGCAACAAGATTGTATATATCTGCTGTGTTGATGCATTTATTTAAATAAATTACAGGAGGAATCTGAAGCAGACATATTTGAATGGGAGCGTCTTAAAGATATCTACCACGAAAGTAGATGTCATGGTCTCACTTTTGCGCCTGAAACATCGCTAATAGTTGTTCCCAAAACAGTGATGTTCTGTGCGGCAGGCGCTGACTTCATGTTGCGTATCTTTAGAACTGATTTGCAAAATTCGGACACTGTACAGACACTGAAAGGTATTGTATACAAACAAATTTTAGGTAACGTAAAAAGAGCATCGGAAGAAAATTTTAATTTAAAAGGTCACACCAACTATATAAATGACATTGCTTGGGATAATGAAGGCTCGTACTTAGCGTCGGTAAGCGACGATCACTCATGCAAAATCTGGAATGCAGAATCACACTTTGAAAGTGTTACCACTTTCTGCCTTTCTTCGGCTGGCATGTCCGTAAAATGGCATCCCGAAGAACCATTCAAAGTGATGGTAGCGGAGAAAAAAGGTGTCATACATTTATATAATGTGCGTTCACAACAGGCCATCATGTCTGTTGAGTCTCCTAAGTGTCCGCTTATGTCAGCGGACTGGGCCATGAACAATCGGTTGTTTATAACTGCAATTGCAGGTGGAGATATAATAACCTGGGATCTACGCAAACCTTGGTATAACTTAAAAACTTGCAATTTTTATTATTTTAAATTTTCCCATCCCTAGCTCACCTACCGATATTAAACAAGTGCACGAAGATGGTGGCCGTATTATACGTTTTTCACCCAACAGTGAAATGGTTGTCGGAAGCATTGGGCGTCCTGATATAACATTAAAAGTATTCACTGCCAAATCGGTAGTACCTCTTATAGAGGCTCCTTTGAAATTGTTTGGCGGCATGGCTTGGCATCATCGTCTGCCATATATCGGTGCGGCATTTGATCGTAAACTGTGCTTTTGGAAAGTGCAGATAAAATAAACACAATTCTACTTTTGTTAAGAAGTTTTTTAGACTTTTTTTGTTTTATGCAAATTATTAAATAATATCTTTTTAAGGCAGTTAAATCCATTAAGTTATTTGTCGTTATTAATCGATTAATCGCTAAGCGCCATTGACAGATTCCAAATACTCTTTATAACGCTGCTCCTGCTGTTGCTGTAGTTTTTGTAATTTCTTTAACTGTCCTTTACTCATTTCTTTTCCTTCGATATCATGTGTTGGAAGGCCCTTAAAATATGAATGAATATCAGTGAAATTTATATATACTTCGTATTAATTTTTCCTAATAATTGATAAATACTTTTTAGTCATGCCCTTAAATATGAATTCATCAAGTATTTATAATAGGTCTCTTCCAGTAATTTTTTAACTAAAAATTCTGAAGCTATCATAAGTGAGAGTTGCAAAAAAATTTCATGTGACCGGAAAATACGAGAGCGCATACATCTCATCAGAAAATATCAATTATTTCCCGGAGAAAAAAGCCAAAGGATCTCAGTCGAGCGAGTTATACTTCAAGAATACGATAAGAGCGAATTTCAGTTTTCAAGATATTCTGTTTTTTCCATTTAGAAAAAAATGTATCCCCCCCATAAACCTTTTCTTTTTAAGTATGCAACAATTTTTAAGGCAGCCTTGTTCAATGCTTTTTTAAAAAAAAAAAAACATTACTTACATTTTGATCAAATGCCGAATATTTATCTTTGTCCTCTAAAAACATTTTCTTGGGATCTATTCTTCTTTGCGCTTCTTTAGCAGCGGCTGCTGCAGCCGTCACTTGCCTCTTACGTTCCTTTTCTACCAACTTTTCTGCTTCCGCCGCTCGTTTTACTTCGCGCTCCTTTAACAGCGACTCGCGATCTACTAATTTTACAGCAAACTTTCCACCATCTTTATCTTCAAGCCGTATGCCAATGTTGGGTAACACATCATCGCGCAGCTCATCACAGAGTTTTAATATATCAGTGGCTTTTAAAACCTTGGCACCTTCGCGCACCTGATTTCTGAATTCTCCCAGCGCCTGAACATAAGGCAAAATTATGGTTTCAACATCTGCAGCTCCAGTTGCTGATGTGCCACCACCAACCGGGAAACCAATGCCGCCTCGTGGTCCCACAATTGCACCAAACATCTGCAGCATATCAGTTATATACGTGGCAATTTTACGCAATAATAAACTGTTGAGAGAACTTTTGTTATCGCGTATATAAACGTTGGTCACAGAGACAAGATCACGTATGGCGTCCAGCGCAGGTCGTGTGTCTATGTTATCTGTGGGGCAAAGTTACAAGTTTTATTATTTTCTGCCCCGGAAATGAAATTCAAACTAGAAAACTCACCACACAATGATTCGTGCACTTTGTCTTGAACTGTGTTGAATTTTTTTTGTATTGTTGCTTCATTGTCGCCCCAAGCATCGAATAGTCGCCTAGGTTGCTCTGTCATCACGTGCCGAGTTAAATCTTTCACGTTTAAAAAGAATTCCTATAAATTGAATGATTTTATATTAATTCAGAACGACTCTAATTATAACTTACATTCAAGAACTTTTCATATTGCACCGCCATTTCCATGGTATTTTCCGAGTAGTCCAAAGTGTCCTTCCACGAATGCAACAGAAATGCGAGTCGCAACTGGCATGGTGTATATTGCTGCAATGCTTGCTGAATGGTTACGAAATTCTTAAGTGATTTAGACATTTTGCAACCAGCAATGGTCAAGTGACCTGTATGCAAGAAATATTTAACCCACTCTGCTTCGTCAAAAGCAGCTTCGGACTGTGCCAATTCATTGTCGTGATGTGGAAATTTTAAGTCAACTCCACCTGTGTGGATATCGAATTTTGGGCCAAATATATCTGAAGCCATTGCCGAGCATTCAATGTGCCAACCAGGACGCCCACGACCCCAAGGACTATCCCACCAAGGCTCACCCGCTTTACTGGTCTTCCAAAGTGCAAAATCATTTGCCGAACGCTTCTCAGACAAGCGATCCTCAGCAACGGAAAGATCACCTTCACCTTCTTGCAGTGACTTGGTGTCGCCATATGCCTCTGGAACTAGTTTAGCGTAATGATGCTTTGGACGCTTATCGAAGCCATTCACATCGAAGTAAACAGAGCCGTTAGCTTCATATGCAAGTCCATTCTTAATAATGCGCTCAATAAAAGCAACTATTTGTGGTACATATTCAGAGACACGCGTCAGAACATCCGGTGGTAAAATCTTAAAAAAAAATTTTAAATTATTGAGTTATAAAGATTTCTTCTATTAATGAGTCACATTTAATGCTTTCATATCTTTGTGAAATTCGTCCTCCCAATAGCGTGGTAATGCCTCGAAAATACTATTTTCAGAAACCTGATCGCCTTCTTTGCGATCCATCCAATCCGAAATAGGATCCTTAGCTTCGGCCAAGTATATTGCTCTGGCATCTAAAATTTTTTTAGAATCTCCCTCTGCAACTGCTTGCGTTAGCGCTTTTATCGCTATATGCATGCGTTCTACCATCTTATTAAGCATCACCATTTTATCTGGATCCGTATTTTTCAAGCATACACTATTAAAATGTGCCAACATCTCTTTTTGGTCGTCTAGCAGCTGGTCAAGCGAAGCTGATTCAATATTCTGCACATATTTGTCATAAAGAAAATTTTGTCGCGCACGCTTAATAATCTTGTCATCTATGTCGGTGATGTTCATGACATAGTGTATGTTGTAGCCAAAATAGTCTGCAAGTACTCGGCGCAGTATGTCGAAGGATATATAGGATCTATAAGTAATGAAAAATATTAATTAAAATTGTTAACAAATCGAAAAAGTATTTGTTCATTCACAGTTACCTAGCATGTCCCATATGCGAAGCATCGTAGACTGTTGGTCCACAGCTGTACCATGTAACATTATTCCCATTAAGCGGAACAAACTCCTCCTTCTGTCTTGTTAAACTATTGAACAATTTCAATTTTGGTCGCTTTACTCGTAGAGCCGGTTCCCATGAGGGTTGAGCTCGTTTTGCCATTTTCTTAATTCTTTCAAGATTGACTTTCGCGAATTATTGAGTGCAGCAGCAGCCACTTTAATTTAAAAGAGCTAAACGAAAGTTTTTTTAATAATTGTGGAAAAATGTAAACTGTCCACGTTTGACTTAATGAGGAAAGCACATCCAATAATAGTTGCCATCTTTGTGGAAAAAATACCTTTTGTGGTATTTTTAATTGCAGTGGGAAAAGGGCATTCCTATGGTATTTGTGGTTTTTTTTTTTATTGACTGCAATTTTTTGCGGTATTTTGCGATGATAGTGTGATTTTAAATATGTGTGGGAATTTCATAGTACTTTTTAATAACTGGGAATTTTTGTGGTATTTTTTATTTGCTGCGGTATTTATTAATTCAAAATACTATGGGAATTTCTGGGGTATTTTTTGATGTGGGAAAAAGATATTTTTTGTGGTAAAATGGGCTGGCAGCTATGTGTACATCATAAAAAAATTTAAACGTCAAAAGGTCTTTAGACAGTGTTGTTAAACGTAAGGATTTTTGTCATTTAACAAACTAAGCAGCCGTATCTGAAAGGTGCAGTCTAACCTAACGCTGCGGCCACACGTGCAAGTAATCACTTGCAAGTAGAGAATACATATTAACTTCGAAAAAATTCGAAAATTGCTGCAAGTTGGTTTAGCGACCACATGTGCAAGTGCAAGTTCATTTACAAAATGTCATCGAACGCAAAGGTTCTCGCTACAATTGTAGTATTGCGAGAGCTGGAAAAGCTACAAAATGAAAAAAATGAAGAAAACAAGTTACCAGTGTGCTTGTTGCATTAAATTGTGAAAAATCTGGGTAAAATCTCCAAAAGATTAACAAAAACAACACTCTTGTCCCCTTTTCTGACATTTACTTGCAGCAAGTGTCAAAATCCACTGTCTCTGAAAATTCGTTGATAGTAGCGCTGCAAGTCGGCTGCAAGTGCGAAATTGCGAGTGTGTTAGTAAAATTATTTGAATGTATATAGTTTTTCGAACTTGCACTTGCAGGTGTGGCCGCCGTGTAAATTGGTGCGCGTTGCGTTTCGCTTCCAAACGTCACACAAATGCTCTATGCGCGCTACCCAAACTTAAAGATGCGTGAACTTCAACA
The DNA here is from genome assembly GCA_943735915.1 of Pherbina coryleti. Taxonomy (NCBI): domain Eukaryota; kingdom Metazoa; phylum Arthropoda; class Insecta; order Diptera; family Sciomyzidae; genus Pherbina; species Pherbina coryleti. The sequence goes on along the minus strand of OX030950.1, from coordinate 168,039,856 downwards.
AGCATTGCCCATATTCTTGTTTTTCTTGTCTTTGACAGTAAGCAGGCGCAAGCCGATCTCATGAAATATCGCCAAAAAAATGTAAAATCACCCAAAACTGAAAAATGGCAAAAAAAAAAACGAAATTTCACCTAACAAAAATGAAAAAATCCCAACAATTTTTGGAAAAATGGCCCAAAAACAAACTTGCTCAATTTTTTGCATTGTTCCCAGGAGATAAACTTCCCTCGCACGAAATGAGCAGAATTTTTAAGGCCCATTTTAATTCAATGAACCGTGCTTGGAAATCTATAAAAACATTTCGTACAAGGGAAGTAATTTTTATTTTTAAAACAAGAAGTTGGTTTGGTAAGCAAAGAATTCAAAATAGAAATAACGATATCGAAGTGATGGGGGGCGAGGAACGAAAACGATACTTGATACTTTGACTTGACCCAAAAAAAAAAAAATAGCACCAGTAAAACATTAAAAAATATCAGAAGTTTAATTTTAATATAAAAAAGAAATTGAAAGTGTAATACTTCATAAATATGTTTTTTAAGAATTATTCAAATAGAAATTGCTCATTATTAAAAGAACTGCTTTTTCTAGGAATACCTTTAAGAACTGATTCACGTTTTTCGCCAAATATCGAAAATGAAAAATCACTCAAAATAAATTAAAAATTGCCCAAAATCAGAAAGTGAAATTTCACCAAGAAATTTCACCCAAATAAAAAAACAACGAAATTTCACCCAACAGAATTGCAAAATCACTCAATCCTTTTGTAAATTTGTAAGAAAAAATATTGGGTGATTTTTAATTTTTTTTTTTTATTTTTCTTTTGAGTGATATTTCATGGAGCCTCGCAAGCCCACCAATTTAGGTTGGACTGTAAGAATTCTTCATGGAAGAATAATGAAGTAGGCCCATACTGGAAAAGTCATGAGCTAGATTTCAAAGTCAGCTATTGATTTGGAGATTTTTCTAATTATTGTTGTTGTTTTTTGTCATTTCACGTTGGTTGACCACAACTGAGTTGACAAGTGGATTTTCTAAATGTCACAAATAAAATAATAATGAGATGTAATAAAATTTACTGGTGCGAATATAAACTTGTTTTTAATTTATTTTAAGGTATTTTAAATATTTCAACTTAAAAATTACTTTATTAAAAAAAACATTAAATTATCAAATCTATGAAACTGCGAAAAACCTTCGATTCTCTCGTGTATCCAACGACGTAATTCTGATTTTTTTTCGTTTATTTGTGTTTAATTAAAAGGCGAAATGTAAGTATTTAATTTTAAATTGATTTTTTATTAATAATTAAAATAATTGAAATATGTTTCAGAATGGTAGACAAAGAAAAATTTTATTTATTTTACACTTGCTGCAGTTGCCATTTTGGAAACATAATCAACAAAAAGTCAGTACGTTTTGTCATTTTGACCTTTGTTACGTCAAGTTTTCATACTCAGACTATACCTCTTGTTGGCTTCTGTATTTATTCCGTTTTTTTTAGATATTCAATTTTTGTGTTATTATTATTATTCAGAACATAGTGGTTGTTAGAAAACGCCATTTGTTGTTCAGAAAAATTAATTAATTACTGAAAGTATCATATATATTTAGAAGACATAATTTTAAAAGAAAATAATTAAATGTATTTAATAAAACTTAAAATATATATCAAAATAATACAATATGCATTAGAACACTTCAAATGTTAAAATAGAATGACTTTAAGAATAATCATATTTTATTTTTTAATTTTCTTAGAGCTGGTTTCACGACCATTAGTTAACCAATTGGTTAATTAACTAAAGGCTGTTAGTTAACTATAACTTTTTATGATTTGGGTTTCACAATGCTTTAGTTAACTAATGGCAATTTTGTTAAGAAAATATGGCAACACTATATAAAACATATGTTTTTGATATATGCATTAAATACGTTTCTTTTGCAAAATGGACAAAATTAATGCAACAAACGCAAGATGTTCCAATTTTGCACAAAAATAAATTGATTTGCTTTTGGAAGTCGTGCAAAAATACAAATGCGTAATTGAATGCAAACAATCTGATAAATATCATGCGGACGAGAAGGAGAAAACATGGGAAAAAATTTAATCAGAGTTCAATTGCCAGAATGAGGAACGAAAATACAGGAGCTTGAAGGCTCTAAGAACCAAATATTACAACCTGAAAAAGTAATTAAAACACTCCACACTTCCTCATAGTTCGAATCGCTAACAACACCGTGATCCCTATCGGAATCCATTGTTATTTGTTTCACGTTTCTCTTTTTGTTTTTTATAAGCTTTTTTTCTATTACAGAAATCAGCTGTTCGTTAACTAATAGTTTAAACCACCACCACTGGTGGCTTAACCTCTTGTTAACTTTGATTGTGAAATTCAAATCTGTTAGTTAACCTCTGGTCAGTGGTTAACTAATGGTCGTGAAACTGGCCCTTAGTTATGAAGAATAATTTAAAATGATAACTTATACCAAATAATGGATATTTGGACGGATTCTGATTTTTTTAAAGCTTCTTTTCTTGAAAAAAGTTTATTTTTTAACTGGTTGAAATCACCAATGATTTTATATATAATTCAAAATATTCAACCAATTAATTTTCGTGGGTCTTAACCCTCAGATGACAGTTTGGTATTTGACAAACTCGTTACAATATGGCATCTCTGTCTTAAATATGTTTGTAAGTTTGTGATTCTTTTCAACTTATTCGAATGCCGGTTATTAACTCGAATAAATAATGGAATTTCAGTTAAAATTACCTTTATTTCTATTTCTAATTAATTCCTTTCTGTGGACGTGCGGTGCGGTTGAACCTGATACGAATGGCTATCTGGCATACTGCCCATGCATGGGTAAGATTAAGTACGCACAACTTTGAGTGGAGAACTTTATTGGCTTCTCTTACAACAGGTCGTTTTGGCAACCAAGCTGATCACTTTCTGGGAGCACTAGCTTTCTCCAAAGCACTTAATCGTACATTAGTGCTACCACCTTGGGTTGAATACCGCAAGGGGCAGATGAGCTCGGTACAAGTACCTTTCAATGAATACTTTTTGGTGGAACCATTGCAAGCCTATCATCGAGTAATTCTTATGTCAGACTTCATGGAACACTTGGCACCAAAAATATGGCCACCTGAAAATCGCGTATCTTTTTGTTACCAAGAGCGTAAAAGTCTTATCAAGGAAAATAGTCAAAAAGGTTGTCACGCCAAGGATGGCAATCCATTTGGTCCATTTTGGGATACTTATCTGATTGACTTTAAGACTTCGGAGTTTTATGGACCACTCCATTTTGATGTGCATCACAGTGATATAGCGGAGAAATGGAAGTCAAAGTATGATGCGATTGAATGGCCTGTGCTGGCATTCACTGGAGCACCTGCCAGTTTTCCAGTGCAGATAGAGAACCGCTTGCTGCAAAAATACCTTTTGTGGTCAGACAAATATCGAGAAGCAGCTAAAGCATTTATACGAAAGGAGTTGCCTAAAGGGTCTTTCATTGGAATTCATTTACGAAATGGCATCGACTGGGTGCGTGCATGTGAACATATTAAAGGTAGTCAGCAACTGTTTGCTTCACCGCAATGCTTGGGTTATAATAATGAGCGTGGGGAATTGTTTCCAGAGCTTTGCATGCCACCAAAAGAATTGATTGTGAAACAGCTGAAACGCCTGATAAAAAACGTTAAACAAACCCACAAAAATAATGAAGTGCGCTCTATTTTTGTGGCCTCTGATTCCAATCACATGCTTACAGAATTGAATTCTGCCTTAGGACGCATGAATATCACTGCCCATAAGTTGTCTACAGATAATCCTCACTTGGATTTGGCTGTTTTGGGACTTTCCAACCATTTTATTGGCAACTGCATTTCATCGTATAGCGCATTTGTAAAGCGTGAACGCGATGTCAACGGATTTCCATCATATTTCTGGGCCTATCCAAAAGAAAAAGAACGTCAGCACGCTAAGGTGCATGAAGAGTTGTAGTTGGCAGGACAAAGATATTTCAAATAATATAAATTTATACTCGAAGTAAAGATTCTCAGACTAAAACTAATAAAGTTAATCAAATAAATTAAGACGAAAATACTTGTAGTTAAATTTGCACCATATTAATTTTGGCCAAAATATTTCATACATTTCCTGAAAAAACTCACACTTATTCTATTTTGTAGATTATGTATTCCAATTATATTTAGTTAATATAAGCATTATTTATTTCACTTTATATGTAATAAAAAAAGAAATCGAAGCATTTTTCTGTTTTTTTCATGTTACGAATACAATCTAATGCACTAACTTTTGACTGCGTGCTAGTTCCAACTGAGCTGCTGAAACGTTAGTTAGACCCTCGCGCACCGCACTCAAATTATCCTTCCAGGCGTGAAGCAGATCACGTAACTGTTCCCATTGTGTGAAACCGAACGTGCGATGCATAGTCGATGATATGTGCACTTTACGATTCGCCTGATCTAGACGTGCTCGCACCAACTTGGTTTTGAGCACTTCAATGACAAAAGGTTCAACTTCATCCTCGCTTATTTGCAGTTCCTTGGTCAACGTATCAAAAGTCATTTCCGGATTGCTCTCAGCCAGTTGCATGAATGTCAGCAGCCTCATCTTTTTCAAATTCTGTTCATGGTTAAGTCCTTGGGAGTTGACGAATTCCTTGTGATCCTCATAAAATTGAATGTACGATGGCAATTTGTCAGAGACAAAAATTGAAAGTAAATCATGAATTAAATCCCCCTCCAAGAAACGCACTGGCTTCAGTGAAAGCAAAGGATCCAGCAAGAAGGTGTTGGGATCAGCCAAAGCTGTGACAATGCATTTCATAGCATCTTCGCGAGCCACACAAGCGTTGTCGGATGTGTAGGTGCCGAGCAATTCAATCATTACCTTGGCAGAAAGTTCAAGACTTGTGTCTTTGGTGACATCATGCAATAAACGATAAAGTTTTTGCATTTGTTCGCCTGAAGGTGGGCAGTTGGCAAATTGGGTCTTTAGCTGGTCAACCCCGGAGAAAACTTCCAGAACTTGATCGCATTGTTTAGCCACTTGCACAAGATGATAGTAAACATGATAGCGCAATTGTGAGGCGGTGTCCAAATTGTTGAACAGACGCCACAAGCTACAATAGAAATATTTGTATTGATAAAACTTAATTCAAACAAACCATATAAAATGTAAAATAAAATTAAAATACTCACGACTGCAGACAGACTTTAGCCAAAGGTACATCTGGTGCCTTGGTCATTTTTTCACAGTAGGCCAAAACAATGTTTTCGCCGCGATCCAGTGGAATCTTAACAAACAAATATCTCTCTTATTTACGGAATACTTTATGTATGCCAAAAACTTACCGTAATCATTATGGAAACAATGCTGTTGAGTATGCCATCGATTTGCGATGGCTCGCCGTCTTTGAAGCAAACATCGCAGACGCCAATGATTTTATGCAAATCATCTTCAACGCCCTTGTTGGATTTTTCGGAAGATATTTCGGCACCAAGTTTTTTGAAGAATTTTCGCAGTTCTTGTACCTAAAAGATAAAGCATACAATTTAACTACTCCAAATAAGACTTATTTGTTTGTTTCTAGTTTTGGCCACAAAACATAACCTTACATTAGACATTATTTAACATACAAATGCCACTTATAGTCTTGGTTTTGTTGTGGATAATCTATAATTCTTTTAATAAATACCTGTTCGTCTAGCGATAAATCTATAAATACAGGTGGAGAATTCATTTTGTTGTGTTAATATGTATTTTACTTAAAATTACTAAAAAACTTTACAGCACACGTCGCTTCCTTTGACAATTTAAAAAGAAGGAGATGGTTGAAAGTTTTTCGAACTGCTATTTCATTCTGTTTTCATCGGAGGTGTTTCAAAAGCAATTCAAAGAGCTGCCACCACATTCTTGTAACACTTTATTTCATGATTTTAAATGTCTTTTTTTTTAATAAGCTATGGACTTTTTAAGAGTATTTTAATTACAAAAATTAAAGTTGTATTTAATTAATTTCATTGTATTTAATTGATTTTACTGTAATATATATGACCCATTATTTCTTCTCAAAAGACTATAAACACTTTAAAATAATTTATAAAATCTTAATATTTTTGAATACGGCCTTTCATTATTTATATTGAAAACGAGTTTTTTGAGCTCTAGGCCAATCATGTTGAGAACAAGACAACATGAAGAACAAAGAAGGCGACAGCCAACAACAACAACAACAACGGCTCTGTATAGAGCCAATCACAACAGCTTTGACTATACAGACTGTTTCATTGGTCGCTACACCAACTCATCAGTAGTCTTTTGTGTGACTTTACACTGTGATCCACTCAAGCTACTTAGGTTCTACATATACTGCCAATATGCCGAGAAAGTTACCCGGAATTTTGTTTTTGGCAGAGAACGCTGGAATTTTTGTAACTGAGTTCTTATCTACTTTTTGATGCATACTGTACTAAGGTTAACAACCTAGATCGTAACATACTTTTAGGCATAGCCTTAATTCATGTGCATCTTCGAAACTCGATCACGTGGTTTGCCGCTATCAGAGCATATTGAAGTTGTTGTTGTTTTTGCTTTTTAGCTCCTCCCTTTTTCCACACTTCCATTTTTAGGGTTCAGTTAGTTTAACTGATGGTACACCTAACATGGTGTGGAGACCATTTTGTTATGAAAGACTTTGTTGTTTTTGTGATTAACACACAACTAATGATTTTCTTAACATTTTACGGGCGTGCTCTCCCAGAAATTTTAAATCTTAATATTTTTGAATACGGCCTTTCATTATTTATATTGAAAACGAGTTTTTTGAGCTCTAGGCCAATCATGTTGAGAACAAGACAACATGAAGAACAAAGAAGGCGACAGCCAACAACAACAACAACAACGGCTCTGTATAGAGCCAATCACAACAGCTTTGACTATACAGACTGTTTCATTGGTCGCTACACCAACTCATCAGTAGTCTTTTGTGTGACTTTACACTGTGATCCACTCAAGCTACTTAGGTTCTACATATACTGCCAATATGCCGAGAAAGTTACCCGGAATTTTGTTTTTGGCAGAGAACGCTGGAATTTTTGTAACTGAGTTCTTATCTACTTTTTGATGCATACTGTACTAAGGTTAACAACCTAGATCGTAACATACTTTTAGGCATAGCCTTAATTCATGTGCATCTTCGAAACTCGATCACGTGGTTTGCCGCTATCAGAGCATATTGAAGTTGTTGTTGTTTTTGCTTTTTAGCTCCTCCCTTTTTCCACACTTCCATTTTTAGGGTTCAGTTAGTTTAACTGATGGTACACCTAACATGGTGTGGAGACCATTTTGTTATGAAAGACTTTGTTGTTTTTGTGATTAACACACAACTAATGATTTTCTTAACATTTTACGGGCGTGCTCTCCCAGAAATTTTAAATCTTAATATTTTTGAATACGGCCTTTCATTATTTATATTGAAAACGAGTTTTTTGAGCTCTAGGCCAATCATGTTGAGAACAAGACAACATGAAGAACAAAGAAGTCTTTCATAACAAAATGGTCTCCACACCATGTTAGGTGTACCATCAGTTAAACTAACTGAACCCTAAAAATGGAAGTGTGGAAAAAGGGAGGAGCTAAAAAGCAAAAACAACAACAACTTCAATATGCTCTGATAGCGGCAAACCACGTGATCGAGTTTCGAAGATGCACATGAATTAAGGCTATGCCTAAAAGTATGTTACGATCTAGGTTGTTAACCTTAGTACAGTATGCATCAAAAAGTAGATAAGAACTCAGTTACAAAAATTCCAGCGTTCTCTGCCAAAAACAAAATTCCGGGTAACTTTCTCGGCATATTGGCAGTATATGTAGAACCTAAGTAGCTTGAGTGGATCACAGTGTAAAGTCACACAAAAGACTACTGATGAGTTGGTGTAGCGACCAATGAAAGTCTGTATAGTCAAAGCTGTTGTGATTGGCTCTATACAGAGCCGTTGTTGTTGTTGTTGTTGGCTGTCGCCTTCTTTGTTCTTCATGTTGTCTTGTTCTCAACATGATTGGCCTAGAGCTCAAAAAACTCGTTTTCAATAATTTATAAAATATTTACAGCCGTATTCATAAAAATATCTTAAAATAGCTTTAAAACCTTCAATAGTTAAAAAGCTTTTTAATGTTAAAAAGTCTTTTAAAATTTTGTTATTCATAAAAATGTTGTAGCTGCTTTGTAGTTAAAATAGGAACACTTTCAATTTGAAGTGGGAAGAGAATCAATAATGGTTTGTGTATTTGATAAATTCAATGACTTAATTTATTTGGCACAATATCGTCAACATTTTGATGTTTAAACATCAATATTTTTTCGAAGCTACCCTGTGCACTGAAAAAATTGTCATTTTATTATCTTATTTTGTAAATATTTTGAAATGTTTTGCCAAATTTTCTTGTTTTTATTTTCTTTTTGTTTTGATTTTTTTTTATATATTTTGAATTATTTTGACATATTTTTCAAATGTTTGAAATATTTTTAATTATTATTGACAATATTTGTGCTCAAATGAGAGCAAATGATTTTAAAAATACTTTATGAGGGGCTTATTGAACGTTCAGCCATTTTTAAAAATCCTCTCACTTATAAAAAAACATTTTCAATAATTTTTTGACATTTTCTTTGTTTTTGATATATTTTGAAACAATTTGATATATTTTTGACATAATTTGTGCTCAGATGAAAACAAAACAAAATTTAAAAATGCTTTATCGAGAGACTTTTAACGCTATTGAACGTTTATGATGTATATGAGCGTAATGTTTTTAAATTTTTTTCGATTTTTTCCTTATGAAGGCTTTATAAGAGGTTCATACTTTTTTATGAATGCAGCCGTTAGAATATTAAAATGATTTTGTTTTTTTTAACTTGAACTTTAACTTAATTTTTTTCCTCAAAAGACTGCTTTACATATCTCAAACTTGTCAAATTTAAAAAGGGATCTCCTGTGATTTAGGAGCTATCTTATTTTAAATTCTCAATTTTATCAAATTTTGATACTTATTGGTGAAACTTGGCTGAAAAATTTTAAAGAAGCAAGTTACATAGTGATTTTAAAAGAAAATTGCATAATATCACCAATCGTGGTATAGTATTCGAAGTTAAATTAATCAAAGAATTCAATATATTAAGATTTATATTGACTCTTCAATATTGATTAAACAGTTAATTTAATATACTTAACCCATTTTAAATTAAAAAAAAAAACTTCAAGTGTTTAGTAAATGTTTGCAAAACTTTTGTTGGTCACTGATGTGGTGCATGAGAGGGATATAATATTTATTATTTTGTTATTGAGATTTTATATTCTCAAATCAAATTGCGTTATACTTGGCATTAAGTGTTTGTGGACAAATTTTCGAGAACTCGACTGATTTTTATGCTGACTCCGACCGGTTAATGTGCCTGTTCTCAAGTAGATTTACACGGCATTTCTGAGGTTGACTATTGTTTGCAGATAGGTGACAGCCGATCAAAAAAACATTTTCTTTCGCCTTCGCCTTTTATTAAACAACTAATAGCCGTATTCATAAAAATTTTTAAAAATAGCTTTAAAATGTTCAATAGCTAGCTTTAATGTTAAAAAGTCGTTTAAAATTTTGTTATTCATAAAGATGTTGTAGCTGCTTTGTAATTAAAATAGGAACACTTTCGATAAGCAGTGGGAACATAAATTCCATGACTTTTTATTTATCTGTCACAATTTCGTTAACATTTTGATATTCAAGCATCAAGCATTTTTTTTAAATACCCTCTGTACTGAAGAAATCGTCATTTCTTGAAAAATGGAAAACTTTTTTGGGGTGAATAAATACAACTAAAAAATTTTTACAAGAAATGTTTTTTATTAATTTTTAACATATTTTATGTATGAAACTTTAGTTTAAATTTTTTTAGATTTTTATACCTGGTTATCATCGTTACACAAAATTATCTAGTCCGATTATCTCCAAATTTTAACCGCATACTTTCCACATGTATAGTTTCCGTGTAAACTAAAATATTGCAAAAATTTTTATTTTGTCTACAATTTTTTGCGCAAAATCCAGAATTTTTTTTTTAAATCTTCAGAATTTTTTTATTTTTGCCAAACTTTGAAATTAAAGTTTCATGCATAACAAATGTTAAATGTAAAAAAAAAAATTTATAAATAATTTTTAAGTGTATTTATTCTTACTTACTTACTTACTTACTTATTATTAAGTGTATTTATTCACCCCCAAAAAATTTTTTTCCATTATCTCTTATCGTTTTCTTGTAAAATTGTTTAAATTTTCACTCGAATACCGAGCGCGCCAAGTAGCAACATGCCTTAACAAATTTTTGTTATAAATTTTTTTTTTTTAATTTTTTATATGTATATTTTGAATTGTTTTTAAATATTTTACAAATGTTTGAAATATTTTGAATAATTCTAATTATTTTTTAATTTTATTGACAATATTTGTGCTCACATGAGAGCAAATAATTTAAAAAAATGCTTTATGAGAGGCTAAGAACACGTTTCAGCCATTTTTAAAAAATACTGTCATTATAAACAAAAACTTTCAAACATTTTTTGACATTTGTTAAATATATATATATATATTGAAATAATTTGATATATTTTTGTACTGAGATGAGAACAAAAATATTTTGAAAATGCTATATCGAGGGTTTATTGAAGATTTCAACCATTTTTAAAATTCTCTTTTATGAAGCATTTAAAAGAGATTTTTAACGAAATTTTTTTTCTTTTGAAGGCTTTATAAGAGGTTAAAAAACTTATTGCCTTCCTATGAAATCAACTGAATAAATGTTTAAAACAACAAACTTAAAAACTTGAATTTATAATTTTAGAATCAAAACTATATCTTAAACTTCTTTTGTATATATCTCCTGAACTAGAGGCCGTAGAAGGGTCAAAGTTCCACCATTTTTTTTTACCTTTAATTATATACCGTAGCTGTCCTTGTGCGATAAGATTTTCCAATTTTACAATGAAAACTAAATCTTAAACTTCTTTTGCTTACATCTCCTGAACTAGAGGCCGTAGAGGGGTCTAAGTTGCGCCATTGTAAAGGTGTTTTTTGACCTTTAATTATACCTAAAATGTCTTTGTATGATACGATTTTCCAGTCTCACCAGACTCATGAGGTATGAATGTGTCAACCAAGTGCCAAACGATGAGTTGATAAATTGATCTTCATTATTTAAGGGGGGATAAGGTGTTAAAACTTTTTTGCATTTTCTTTTTATTTATTTTTTCTGAATGTGCAACATGTCGAAAGTGTTTTGTCAAAATTTCAAGTAAATCGGAGCAAAACTAACGAAGACTCAGCGCTTCAAGCGACCAGCACTCATGCTCGATTCTTACACCTGCCTGTATAAATTATAGGTGCCTGAAATAAATTAACCAGCATTATTCATACCTCCAAAAAAAAAATTATGACAAAATGCCTTTTTTCGCCTTTAAAACTTTACATAAAAAAAAGAGTGAACAAAATGAATCAAATCACTGCAGATAAAGTCCAAGTAAAGTTCATCCAATAAAGTTCATTTATTTCATTTGGAAACCACGATCATAATTAAACTGCGCTGGATTTCAAGCCTTAAGTATTAAAAGTTGGATCTAGGATAAAGTTGAAATTGAGAGTTTAAGTAGTTACACAATGTTACCATCAAGCAATCTTAATTTATGATTTTGTCCATATTTCAAAAAAATACGCGGTTTTTATATTTATGAAATTTTATTTATTAATATATTTTTCGACTAAAATAATAATATAAACTCATGCAATCGGCTTAACTTATCTAAGTAATAAAACATAGCTGCTTTTTTTATTCATTTTATTAATCAATTTATCTATTGATTTTAATGATTAATATATAAAAAAAATTATCACATTCGTACGTTTTTATTTCATCATGTTTGCTTTGTTAAAATTGTGAAGTAAATGTAAAATTGGTTATAGTTTGTGTTTCCTTGAATAAAGAACAAAATCGGTATTTGTGTCGAAGATGAAGACATCTATCAAAATGGGTGTTAAGTATGTACGGAATAACTTCATTAAGAGAAAAAATAAAACAATTGTGCTCTGTGCAGATATTGCAATGACAAAGCAAACGAATAAATAACCGAAGGGTAAACTTAAATTTAAACCCTAAGAATAATTGATTTACATGGAATCTGACGTTCCACGTTATTTTCAAAACTAGTGTATGTATCGCAATATTTACAAATTTTTTTAGGCTAAAAATGGGGCTTCTATAATACATAGTATATAAATAAAAAATAACAACATAATGCAGCATTTTTGTTTAATTTACATGATCGAACACAGGCCCGAAGTCTCAACTCCACATTCGACCTTCTTTTCTTTTTTCAACATTACTTTCTCCAAAGCGGGCTTAAGTTTATACTCTATAACTTCCTCTGCTGGAACTACTTTTTCAGTAGCTTTAACAGGTGCCGGCATTGGAGCAGGTGCTACTTGGGCGGCTTTAGCAGCAGTTGGTTGTTGGCGACTATTACTACTACTACTGGGTGTGTGATGGTAGTGTGATGAGCTGCCATAACTTCCGATTACTGAAATATTACTTACATTCATATTCGAACCTATAACCGATATTGCACTAAAGCCACCACCATCACTACCACCACTATAATGAACGCCGTTTTCCGAGCTATCTGCTGGTGGTGACCCACTACTTCTAGCTGAAGTAATTGCAGTGCTTGTGCCACCACATAAAACTGGTATTGTAGATATTGCTGTTGTTGACGCTACGCTACCATTATTACTATTAACACTATTCAGTTCATTTGAATTAAGACTATTTGTAGTTGTAGTAGATGTTGTTGTTGAACTTGAACTATTTGTGGATATAATATTCTTAGTTATATTTATTTTAATCTTATTCACTAGGCTTGTGACTGGTATAGCTGGTGAAGGACCAGCAGTTGAAAGATTATGATCATCCTCCGGTTCTAGATCTGTTGTGCCGTCTAGGGAAATATTCACATCTGCAGCTTCTGTGCAGTCGTTTGATGTGGGATCATGCTCTGATGCTGCTGATGCAGGACGGTCACCGGTGGGTGACGGTGCTGATGTTGAGGATGTAATCGTGTGTGTCGGCGTTCCTTCTAAGAATTTAATTGAGATTATATATAAAACACCATGCAATTTCTATATTTAAATAAAAAACTTACCACTGCTTTGTATCGATATTTCTTCATCTGGTGCGATCACAACAGTTCCGACATCCTCGAAACCATCGTCTTCGTCATCTTCATCGTCTTTTGGCTCTTCCTTAATTTTCACATTCCTAAATGACATTTGTGATGTTTCATCGCCTTCGGGCAATTCTTTTTCTTCGTATGTGTCCAAATCGGTAAATGGTATGTTGGGCTCCTGTATTTCGACATCGGATTCTGCTGTATCGTTCAAATCTTTATTTGCTGAGGCTGTCGAGTCCTTTTTGTCATCAATAACACCCATTTCTTCACGTGTAACATTTAGAGGAATATATTCATCGTCATCATCATCAACGATTTCTGTTACGGAAGGTTCTTCATTGGGCAACACAATGACATCATCATCGAAGTCATCGTCGTCATCATTAATGGTAACTGATATCTTAGCTTCATCTTCTGTAGAGAGGAGTAGAGCAGAGAGAGATATAGAGTCATGGATTGTTGATATTAAACACTTTTCAATGATTTCATCAATTAACAATTTAACTTCGATATTCAATTTGATGAACAATTTTAACACTTGTTTTTTTTTTTACTACAAATTAATATATTCATATATGAAACTATATAAATATATATATAAATCAATTGTTAAATTGATACCTTCATTATCACCTTCAATTTTTATAACAGTATCCATGGCATTATCGTCATCGGCATTTATGATTTCCACATCATTATCTTTAACGGAAGGGTCAACAGGAGGGTTAAGGGATGTCTTGAATACAAATAAATTGTAAGAAATTTGTAGTGAATGTAAATTATCATGCTTACCTTATAATCTTCGTAGCACAGAGGGTGATATATTTTGTCCTCCACACGCAGAGCCAAACGCATGTGCCACTCCTCTAGTTCTTCATTGTAGAATTGCTCGAACTTTTCATGGCAAACATCGCAAGTACGATCAACATCTTCAGGCCCAGCTGCACAACTTGGCGCGGGTGAATTTGTAGATCGTTGATTTGAGACATCATCACAGATTTCCAAATCATTTTGCTGGCTCTCGAAGAAATTCTTTTCACGTTCCTCTAAGTCTTCAATCTCCTCGTACTGCACCCAATCACTAAGACTATAGTACCACTTACGTGAGTGAGCCTTGCGCGTTGAATCACGATCTCGTCGATTTTGACGGAAATGCCAGTCCAAATGTTGGCTGTATTTAATGGTTTGCTCAGGTGGAAAACGCACACCACAGCTGCTGCACTGCATGCCAGAAAATAGGGTGGACACAATAGCAGCTTGGCGCGTCTTTATATGATCAGGTTTACTTAGATTAACGGGTTTAATCACTTCTTGTGGTGGAACTTCTTCAACTGGTGCTGTTGATTCTTTTTCGGTTTTCGTGTCTACAGTCGTTGTAGCTGCGGTAGGCAGGGCAGATGTCGCAGCACCCAGTATACCAGATGAAACCAATTTTTGAAACAGTTCATCGATGTTAAAGTTACTCAGAGCGGCAGTTGGTATTTTAGGAATCCCCGACACTGCCACCTCGGTTTTAGTATCACTTACAAAGTCAACATCTTTAACTTCAGTTGCAGGTATGGCAGGTGTGACCTCAGGTATGACATCAATTGGAACAGATGGCGGTTCGGTTTTTACATAAATCATGTCCTTAATAAATACTTTGCCAGGAACTATGCCTTGAGGTAAGGCGCCGAAACGTATAAAATGTTCGGGTCCTCCCAGAGTTAATCTTTTTGGCAACCCTCCATACTCAACTACAGTAACCTCGCCATCGAGCAGTACCGTTAACAGATTGTCTGCAAACTGTATTGTGTGTTCCTTATCTCCCAGTCGAAACGTTTGCAGTTTGGCGTCCAAAAAAATTGGAACAATGATCAGTGCATCGACTATCATATTAATTTTGCCCAACACCAAGTCGCGCCGCAATGCACCAATGTTAACTTGTGGTGGTGGACCTTCAGCTTTAAGCATATGAAATTTATTCTTCAATGGTATTGATACGGCTGGACCACCGAAATATATCTCATACCAATGATCATCGATGTAGAGTTCACGTGAAGGAAAACCGAAGCGAACTCTGTGCATTTCGCCATCAATGCTAACTTGTTTGAAGTCGTCGTTAAACTTCAATGCCATGGGGTCCATATTATCAATAATTATAGAACGCTGACCTGATTGGAACCCAATCTCACGCGGTTGATCGAGTTCCATAAAAACAATAGCAATTTGATCGTAAATGCGAATCTCCTTGGTGAGTCCATCTATGGTGATAGAGCGTACCATATCGGCTTGCGGATTATCAATCGAATTACATGGTTTTGGTATAAGAGGCGCTGCTGGTATAGGTGGGAGGCCGACTACAGGTGGTTGTGGCGGCGGGGGTACACTCGAGCGCAGTATTGGAACTTGTGTAGGGGCGAAGGGAGGTGGAACGACGCCTGCGCCAATTTGCCATGGCGATGGCAATGTCATTTGTGGCAATCGCAAGTTTGGATTCGGAAGCGGTGGTAGTGGTGGATGTGGCGCACGACCACTAAAGCCAGCACGTTTGTTAAATGCCGATCCTGGACCCGGAACCCATGAAGAATTAGGCCCGCCCACCGAAGGACCACCATTTGGGTGTTGTGGCGTGTCTACGACAACACGTTCTCCCCACTTTGAGGGTTTGTTTCGATGCTGCTTTTCTTTATTCTTTGGTTTAAATGTTGTTGCATGATTGTCCATCTGTGTTCCGACCTTATCTTCATAAATTGGTGAACCATCCACTTTTTGCTCATTTAACAACGAAGAACCATCGTTTGACTTATCATTGTTTGAATTTTGATTTTTGGAAAGCTTTGGAATTCGTTTTTTCAAAACTGCATCACGCGCCGCCATTCTTTCAAGACTATTTTCGTCGACAACTATGACATCTACGGCATCTGTTTTTGTAGCAGCTAGAGATTCTCTCCGCTTTGCCTCCTTCAATTTATTGGTTTCGTTGAGAGACATAACCGTTTGTACTAAATTTTTATATTGTTCTTGATTGATAGAGCCCGACTCGTGCAATTCCTGGGCCTGACTTATAATTGTGCGTATTTTGTCATCATTTGCTTCCAGGGTATCTTCATTCACATAAAGTTCAGACAGTTTGAGGCGTTGATTTGTTATTGAATTGTTGTGTTTTTCTAAAATTTTAGGATAGTGGTTATATTAATATATTCATGAATTTATTTTCATGTCAATCATGTGTTCAATTATGAAAGTTTTTGATGCAGATATAATGAAAATTTCGGAGATGGAAATATCTAATTTTTGGGTTAAATATAGAGCATATGAAATAGCTAGCTTGGTCTGAACCCATACGAATTTTCATTAAATTATCTTTATTCTAGTTATACAGATATCAACGAAAGTTTTCATTGTGATATTTCTCACTTACCAGATTTTCCAAGCTTATTGTACTTAGCAGCCTTTGCCAATTTTGCGCGTACATCATCTAAACTAGACTTCTTCAAAGGAGATGCATTCACATTGCTTTCAAATGGTAACTCGGGCTTTGTAGTCTTCAAAAGAAAAATTTGTAAATACTTTTTAAAGTCAACATGTGGACAAACTATGGGAGTAATTTACCTTTTGATTATTAGCAATACTTTCTACAACTTCTGACTTAAGCAATTTTTCTTCGTCTGAAATAACTGGCGGCGGTGGTGGAGTCAGAATTTCATTGCTACTGGTAGTTTTTTGACTTTGCTGCACAGCAAGCATTTGTGGTGGAACTGTGCGCAAATCAACATCTTCAGTGCCAAATAGTCTAAGGTAAAATAAAGAATTATTTTTCGAACATTTTAACACATTTTTTATGCATAAAATATTCCAACGTACGTATCGAGTTTTGCTTGTTTGCTTTTCTTTTTGGGCAACAATACGTCTTCTTCTAACAATTCTGCGGATGGTCTCTTCTTTGTATCCTCTTCAGTAACTTCATTTTTCAATACTTCTAACTTGATATCGTTGCTTTCCACCAAAGTTGTTGGTGCTGGGTTGATTTCGGCTTTATCATCTGTTTCACTTATATTATCTTGTTTGAAGGTATCTAATGCAACACCAATGGTGGCGTCCTTTGAAGTTGTGACTGTTGATAAATTTTCTGTTGATTTTTCTAATATATTAAACGGTTTCTGTATTTTAAATGACACTTTGGGTGATGATGTTGCGATGGCTACATTTGCACTTTTTTCTGAAGAAACTACTACGGCTCGGTCAATTGTTGTTAGAGCTGAGGACGCAGCCGTTAATTGCCTCAAATCTATGTCCTTACAAGAAAGCATCGGTATTGGCAAGACGATAACTTCTTCTATATCTACAATTGGTTTTTTTGGTTGTTTTTGTTTTTTTTGTTCAATTTTCATATTAGTTTTAATGTAATTAATTAAAAAATATTTTAAAACAAAATAAAAAAATCACATTGAATTAATGTGGAAACGAAACAGTAAAAGAGAGATAAATTAATAGTGCATTTAAGGGGTAAATAAAAAAAAATCATCATCACCACTAAGGAAATTAAAAATACAAGGGCATACATATTCTTAAACTATATAATATTACTTATAAAATAAAAATTTAAATTATAAATAATATTTTAGTAAATAACTATTTGACATATTAAAACTTTGATGTGTGGCATTTCAAATAAAGTATTATAATAAAAATAATGTTTTGGTATCTTTATTATTGCATTAGAAATACACTTTCTTTTTTATCACAATTTTTGTTTTTCTTTTTTAATTACAGTGTAACATTTATATTTTGTACTTTTTAGTTATCTAACAAGTCTTAAGGGATCCCTTAAAGTGGAAAAAGAGCTGAGAGAAAGTTAAACCTTTAAGTAAAACAACAACTACTATGTATAATATGTAAGCATTTTATTTTTGAGATCTTTTAAATAATTTTTCTTACTTAAAACTAAATTATGTTTGAAATACTTCCAGAAGAAGGTATTTATGGTTAAATATGATAACTTAAATTTTACATTTTAAATACAATTAAAACATAAATCAAATCAAATGTAGAAAATATCAGATCGGAATCACAGATATTAGAGCATGTGGTAGTTAATAGAAGCTAATATTTCTAAAATTAATTTCATGTAAAACTATCGATAGGAAAACAGAAATCAAATTAGCTTTTTGACGCCAAAAACAAACCTCAGAAAATAGAAATTGTAAATAGGGTGAAGCTTTTAAAAAAATAACACAATTGGAACTGTAAGCTTGAATTGGAAGTCAAATTGCAAACAGAAAATTATTAATATAAATATGTTATCATCAAAATGATTTTATCAAATGAACAAATCATTTAACAAGAAACTTAAAATCATTGGTTCCTTAAATTAAATTGAAGCTTTATACAAGATCCATAATATACACCTTTCAAATTAAGTAATTTTTTTTATTAAAATAAAATTTCGCGCCAAGAAATTTTCGCAATTGGAACTGAAGTCTATTGGAAAGTAAGCGTAATCTTTAAGTGGATGTTAGTATTTCCTTTAGTAATTATGAACGTAAAAACAGATTTTTTAAATCATAATTTAGCCCTTCAATTGAAAACTTTATAAGAAAAAACAAACTATTCAAAAAACTTCTTTTGTTACAAATATTTCTGGGATTTATTTTAAGTAACGTTATTAAAATAGAGCTGAAGTTTTTTATCATTTCTTAGGGATAAGCAATGAATTATTTGTCGGAGATTAGTCTCACAAAGCTGATAAGAACACATTTGACATTTAGTTTACCAATCTTATCTTATATAATGTGAAATTCATGTACGGTTCAGGAAAAGTTAAAATTAATGTTTTTTGTTTTCACTTATCACCTTGAGATTAACCATCGATATATGCAAGGCTGTCCAAGAAGTGTAATAATAGAGAAAATCTCTTTAGCAAATATGTAAATAACTCAATTCCGGTGCAAAGAAATTGAAATTTCTTAATAATTTTTCAATCTAAAATTTTTTCTACAATAGATCTGTTTCCGTACTCGTTTCAAGTAAAGTTCGAGTAATAGAGAGAAATTTGATTATGTCAAAATGAGAAAATTTGTCAAAAAGTACGGAAACGACTTCAAGTAAGTTTCAAGACAACAGCTGTTTCTGGACAAATCAAATTATTATTTAATAATTGCTGGTTATTTTATTTAAAAGGATAGACAATTCAAAGAAGTTGCAAGGTAATTGTTTTCCAGGAACCGCTGGCTTCCATTTACGTTCATTTTGCTTATTTTAACTTTATTTTTATAAATTTTCGAACCAATTTCATACATTTTTTTCACAAAAATTTAATTTTATCTCTTTGACAATCAGATGTTTGAAGCTCGAGATTCGTGCTCGGAGACATTTTTAGTAGAGTAATAGAGAGTGACATTTTGCTTGTTCTTCTTTTCTCTCGTGCTGAAAAAATGTGTACAGAAACGCTTTCAAGTAATTTCAAGTTATTTGAAACGAATACGGAAACGACCTACTATATAAGAAAAACCGCTCGTTTTTATTCAAAACGTTAGTATTGAGTTAATTGCTTAGAAACATTTTTTTGTCAATGATTAAGATTAAGTGTAATAATATCGCACACCCTCTTCAAAAGTGACACAACTCAAAATTTTAGAGAGTCAAAAAACTATTTCGTTTTTAAGCAACTTCATACACAAGGACACAAAATAATTTTTTTAAAAATTATCGAGCAATCAGATTAAAACAAAATTTGGACAGTCGATGGAGATGTGCATTTCGAATTGATTTATATTAAAAAGTCAAAATTGAAAAATTTCGAGTTGTGTCTCTTTTGAAGAGGGTGTGCGATATCTTCTTTATAGTGAATGTGTAAGAACGCAACAATTTTAAAATAGTACATTTCGTTTTATGATGATATTTTGGAAAGAGTATTACATTCTTATTGAAGACGAGTGGTTTTGGTAAATTCAGATATTGTAAAATTTTTAATAATTAATCTATATAAGCAAATTATTATTAAAAATTATACAAAAATTTAATAAATCGCTTCACCCTTTCAGAGCTACCACTCAACAGCGCACAAGGTCAATACGTTTATTTACTTCAAATTTTACATTCATTTAAAAAATAGCTTCACCCTTTCAGAGCTAGAACTCAACAGCACACAAGGTCAATGCTTATTTTATTTAGTATTAACTAAAAAACGACTCATAACGAGAATCAACTCAACTATATGGACATCTCAATGGATATGGATCTCAGTGGATACAACTTGAAAGTTTCAACAAACTAGGTGCATATAGATAATTATGTATTATATAATGTATTATGTATTATATATTATATAATTTTAATTGTCAGAAGCAGGGCGTGTATTTTCTGTTGTCGATACACCAACTCATAGTTCCAGTCATCTGTTATTTACTTATATCTACCTTTCTTTTTTAGCGCATTCAAAATTAAATACTAATTACATGAATTTAACGGTTATGAACTACATCTAACGATTAAATGTATAAAAAATCATCTTTGTTAATTAGAAATTTCTTGTCGAATATATATTTTATTCAACTGATTTAAAGCTTTAAGTTCATTTGCCAATTTGTTTGATAGCTAATATACAGCAATTGTGGTATAAAACGAACACTAAAGTTAAACAAAAAGTGGTCGATATCTGGTCTTTGAAATGTCCATGTTGTTATTTTCCGAAAACAATTTGATTAACGATTTATTTTGTGGCTCCAAATCATTCAAATAACCCCCTGGTGCACCATGCTTGTACTTAATAACATTGACTTGGCTCCACTCTAAAATTTTACGTAAAAGAGTACCTCCATGTACTCCAGTAAGCACAAGGCTCTTCTCTAGTAACTCTAGCACCTTTACAAAGACCCATACTTTTAAAGTCTTGGTCTTTTAACCGTGTTAAAAGGCACACACCTTAGAAACACTAAGTGTACGCGGTTTTTTCATCAAAGCTTATCATAAGAGAAAAAAAAAACATCCATAGATACTAAAACTAATTTTC
This sequence comes from Pherbina coryleti, assembly GCA_943735915.1. Classification (NCBI taxonomy): domain Eukaryota; kingdom Metazoa; phylum Arthropoda; class Insecta; order Diptera; family Sciomyzidae; genus Pherbina; species Pherbina coryleti. The sequence goes on along the minus strand of OX030950.1, from coordinate 168,018,566 downwards.
AGAACAATTTTCCTGATCTCGAAAATTTCATTAAAAAGGTTTTTTTCACCATTTGGTTTCCGATACATATTTTTATACCCCCACGTTTAAAAAACGTAAATGGGGGTATATTAATTTTGTCACTCCGTTTGTAACGCCCATAAGGAGGCGTGGTAGGTATAGAAAAGTATATATATTCTTGATCAGCATCACCACCCGAGTTGATTTAGCCATGTCCGTCTGTCTGTCCGTCTGTCGTCACGATTACAGCCGTAATTTTGAAGCTATCATCTCGAAATTCTATATTTAAGCTTTTATCTAAAAAATGAAGGTCAAGTTCGTAAATGAGCCAAATCGGATGAAAACCACGCCTACCTCCCATACAAAGTGACTTTATCAAAACGGTAAAATCTCTTAGAATTCAACAAAAATTAATATATGGACTTTCAATTTTGCATATGAGTTTTGATGTTCAAAATACACTCTAAGTATGAAATTCAACCAACTCGGATGAAAACCACGCCTACCTCCCATACAAAGTGACTTTATCAAAAAAGTAAAATTTCTCTAAAATCCACAAAAATTAATGTATGGACTTGAAATTTTGCATATGAACTTTGATATATAAGGTGTACTATGTGTATGGAATTCAATCAATTTGGGTGAAAACCACGCCCTCCTCCCATACAAAGCCATTTTATCAAAAAACAAAAGCGAATATTTTCTGTTAAAAATATAACGAAAACGTTTTTACAGATAAACATTTTATTGATTGCTTAAGATTTTGAATATACTTTGCTTCGGCCGTGGGGGTATTTTAACTTCGGCCCAGTCGAAGATCATTTCTTACTAGTTATTTTTCAAATTAAAAAAATATTGAAAGAATTTTTAATTTGTTTTTAATTTTAAATTTTTTAATTGTATGCCTTGCTTTTTTTATAAGCAAACATTAATACACACGAAACAACAAATTAAAAGATATTCTTTTTTGCCGGATTATATATTTCCTTCCGTTCTTGTCAATTTTCAATGAAAATTTTGAAACATTTATTGATGCTATTTTCGAGTTAGGAAATAAATAAAATGCATTAAACAAACAATTGTATCAGCGGCCTTTCTTGTTATAAACTTTATTATAACCACACATTAATGACAATAAGAATGTTTTGGATTTAATATAGATTTTTTTTTTTTTTTTAGGGAGTCAGACAAACAAGCTTCATGAATGTAGAATGTGAATCCTTCGTAGACCTTTTGTTATAAACCATTAAAATTTGTACCATTGGATAATTTATGCTTTATTTTATACATCAGCATATGCCATCCTTGGGTTGCAGGCAATGTCCTTTATTTTCATGATTACCTTCATTTCTAGAATGCTTCCACACCGGCTTTGGCCCTTTGTGGTCGGTCGATGCCGTCACATTAGACGCATTAGTTGTCGTAGAAGTAGTCATGTCATGATGTCATTCAAATCGCCTGGCGAGCCTCGCGCCGAACGAGGCTATAGATAATAAACTGAACAACACAATCCGGTTGCAAGATATTCTGTATTTTTCAATGTCCAAATATTTGCTTAAATCAACTTGGGAGAAATATTACTCCGAAAAATAAAATAGCTCCAAATAGCTGGTACTTACATCAGAGTAGTTTACCGATCCAAAGTGTTACTACTAGCAAAAGTTGTATTACAAGTGTCCCGTATAAATTTATTTCTGTTTGAGAACTACGGCTTTAGAGAATCACCAAGTATTAGTACTAAACTTAGTAATTAGCACTAAAACTCAACTCTTACTAAGAGTATAAAGGACTTAACGCCGTTTTGCTTCAAACAAAAATAACTTACGTAATTATAACTTTATCCAAGTACTTTTCTACTTTATCCACGTAGGTGAAACAAATAACCTACCACACTTTATTAAAAATAACTTAACTTGAACAATTTACATGGCCTGTGTCGAACGATGACTTTAGAATATGTCAATATTTTACAGCTTCAACAACCATGATTAAATTCTTTGGAAAGCCAATAAAAGTTCATTGCTGAGCAGCCAAAAGGAAAGAAGGACAAAGTGCCTATTCGACCCTACGCTTTAGTTATAATAAGACAGTTCAACTTGCCTTTTCAAAACTATCACAGTTCAATCATAACTATTGCTTTCCACTTTAAGGGATTAATTTATATAATAATAATAAGTGATATATATATATATTCAAATAATTAACCTGGCTATAAAAACGTTAAAGATGTTATTTTTCTTACTTTTGTCTAAATCATTTGATGCTGATGCTGCTGCGGTTGCAGTTGCGTTACGTTCTGTTTGGTTAGTATTTGAATCTTCTTCGAGTATTGGAGAGGTTGCTAATTTTAAGCGTTTTTCAGGTGAACTTCTCTTTTGTATTATGCGAAGATCAACATCTTTCGAAATCGTCGTTGCTTTCTCCGCAGACGGACTACGGGAACGGATATTGCGATTATTACGTGAATGCACATTACTACGATATTTCACTGAACGTTTAGAGTCCTTTGCTTTGGTGGGTGATGATGCTGGAGATGAGGACTTTCTTTTAAATGCTGAAGACAATGGTGCAATTTCGAACGCATCCTTATCTTCACATTTAGACTTTTGACTGCCAGTTAAACCGGAACTACCATTCTTGCGGCGGTGTTCTGAAGAATATGCCGTTCGTTTACGTTCCCTATCCTTATCACGCAAAGAAGACTTGCTAGAGGACCTGCCTGAAGAGGAACTGCGACTTGAAGATGATGAGTGTCTTGAGGGTGATTTATGTTCAAAGCCAACAGCAGCAGCTGCAGAATCCCCAGCCGCTGTAACTGCGTTGCGCGAATTTGATTTGCTGCTAGCTGACTTAACGGGTTCATTATTTCTAGTATCTTCAGCTATTGGTTGAACAGTATTCATTAACGCAGATTTTTGCATGCCACGACCTATTTGCATTGGATGCTGAATATGTTGATGCTGGCGTGCTGCTAAGCGTGGATCTCTATGGCGTACAGAGTTCAACAGGGAAGGCGTTACAGGATGCACTTTTGCCTTAGCTCCAGCATTATTTATTGGAAAAGCCTAAAATATAATGTTTAAGTATATTATAAATTTGAATCTTAAGAACAAAAGGATTTTCTGTAAAAATAAATAATGATAAATAATAATAATGCTTTTTGACGAATTCATTTTTGTAAATATACAGACGGTTTTCGTAAAAAACAGAGCAGTCAACGCATCTTACCTGAGGCATATTCGCCGGAAATGCATTCGGTACCATGTGTGGTCTAACATTTCGAAAGTGTTGAAACAAGCCAGGTGGACGAAGACCAGGAGCCATTTGATTTTGTGGCGGCATTTGGTGATGTTGAAGATGGTTTGTAGGTGGAATAAGCTGTGGCGGCATACCTGGCGGTCTTGGACTAATTGCAGCCATGGCACTTGCGCCTGCCATGGGTGGCAGAAGAGCATCAACTGGTGGTGGGATAACACTTTCAGTAGCTTTTGACAATTGTTTCTCTTGCTCTTCCAAATGTTTCTTAGTTGCTTCCAATTCAAGCTCAAGTTTTCTTTTTTTAAGTTCCAACAGCTCACGCGTCTTAGCGTGGAGTATCTCTTCCATGTCTGTTGGTATTGCCTGTGCTGCATTGACCTATATATAAGAGAAACACAAAATTTATTATTTACTTTTGTATGGCGCTTTTTGTATTTTTTACCGTTTTCAAAAAATTCGGATTAACATGTATGGATGGCTGCATAGGTTGCTTAGCCGTAATTGGCCAGTTAACATCCATTCGCTTTACTTTAACATCCAGTGCATAAAGTTTTTGTGCCGAAAACACTTCGTTCCACGTTTGACGTAGAGCATACATACGCTCTCGTACCTTTTCATTCACCTTTAAGATTTACAAAAAACAAATAAAAACCAAAAATATAACTCAAACATTAACACCATTATAGAAATAAATACAAACAAACCTTTTCGAAAACGCCGCAGAATATATTCACAATACATTGACTGAAGAGTTGAACGTATGTACTTTTTACATTTTTCACAATTGAATCGATTAAATATAGTATTGGCAATTTAATATCTGGTGAAACCTGTATAAATTAAGTTAAAAAAAATACGTAGAAGCTTGTTGAATATCAAATACATGGCTGGATTTAATCAACTCGAATCAAGTCCAACAATAATCGGACGAAGTACTACCAAATTATGATTCGTCATTGTACCCATCTAATCCAAGACTAACTGTCGATTGGCTGCAATTCTAGTGTGTTCAATAGGCGAGAGTAACAACAAAAGTTCGCTAAGAATTTATTTTTTTTAGAATCCAATTACTTTATTGGATTTTTATGTAGATATGCTTAGTCGAAAAGGCTCCATTGAGTTGATGATTTCATGTTGGTAACATATCGATAACAGTTAATTACTGCGTTAGAAGTTGTTTTAAATTTTAAAAACAAAACAAATATTTTTTTTTATTTTTCGATATCCTTTTTAGCAGAAAAAAAATAGCTTACTTTTTTTAAGAAAGTTAGGTCAAAATATATTTTCATACTTTGCACCAAATGTTTTTGAATAATTCCAACAAAATTGTAACTAATAAATAAAATTGCCAATAAAGAAATAAGAAAAAATTAGAAAACCTTGTAAATTAAAATAGAATAAGTTCACTTAACCCTCTGCAGCTGACGTCGTAGTCTGACAGACACCGAAAATTAAAACTTCTTGCGTACAAACGTAAAATTCGAAAATAAAAAATTCGTTTTTATCTTTAAAAAATAATATTGTATTTCAAATTTTATTCTTGTTAGCCTAATAATTATTAGCTGTTATATCCAATAAGGTCAAGAGAGTTACAGTCAGAAACTTCATCATAAAAAATCAGTTTAAAAGTGAGGTCTGCTACACCCCACGTCAGGAATATTGTTAAATTTGGAGAACGGCAGTTGCAGAGGGTTAAGGGTACACTAAAAATTTTTTGAACAAACAACAAAAAACACAATATTAAGTTTTATTTACAAATAACTATTTATTTTATTTATTTTTATTTTCTTGCATTAGACATATACACTTGTGCTCATACAATTAAGACAAAAAAGAATTCGTTACTATTATTGCTATAATATTTTTCTGCTTTTGTTTTTTGCTTTCGCTTTTTCATGATAAACTATTACCGTTATAACGGTTTATGCAAAAAAAAAATTTTGAAGTAATTTGTTGTTATTCATAATCAGTGCTATTTTTATTGCGAAGCAATCAACATCTAAGTGCTCACGTAATTAAGACATTTGATTTAATAACGGTAAATAATATATCTTTCTACTTTTTTTTCATTGCATTGTAGATAAAATGATTAATGTATTAATTTTACTAATATTAAAATTTGATTTGGCCTAATGGGGAACAAAAAGAGCTCCACACCATGCGAGAGGAAAATGATTTGGAATTCCTACCAAAACTCTGAAAACGTTGCTAAAGTAGCTAAAAATTTGAGTGTTTCGCGTACCAGAGTATATATTGCCCTGGAATATTTTGAGAAACATCAAACTTTTGATGATTTGCCACTAAATAAGCCCCGCAAAACGATAGCAACTGATGATCGCAAATTGGTTAGGTTGAGCATATCAAACCCTTTTTTAACCTCCAGCGAATTAAGTGCTCAGATGGAAGCAGATTATAATGTAAAAATATCGTCGCAAACAGTTCGAAGACGATTAAAAGAAAATAGTTTAAATGGGCGAGTTGCACGAAGGAAACCAGATACATCCAAAAAAAAATTGCGAAGGAGACTTTAATTCGCAAAGAAACACTTTACTAAAGAGCAAAAATTTTGGGATCTCATTGTATGGAGCGACGAATCTAAATTTAATGTCTTCGGAAACGATGGAAAGCCGTATGTTAGGCGTCCTCCGTTGAAAGAATTGGACCCAAGATACACCAAAAAGACGGTGGCTCTTCCGTAATGGTTTGGGGTTGTTTCACCTCATCTGGCGTTGGTCCAATACAACAAATAAGTGGTAAAATGACAGGTGAAATGTATAAGGATATTTTGGCGGAGCATTTGGACGGAGACTACGTTGAAAATTTGCCATTTGCTGGGATATTCTAGCAAGACAACGACCCTAAACATTGCTCCCGGACAGTGAAATCTTGGCTCGAGTCAAAACATATCCAAGTCTTGGAATGGCCAGCCCAAAGTCCGGACCTAAATCCGATAGAAAACCTTTGGGCTATAATTAAATGAAAGGTTTCAGGTCGAAAACCCAAAAATAAGCTTGAACTGTGGGATATTATTCAACAGGAATGGTACAAGATAACTCCCGAGTAATGCCGGACTTTAGTATGCTCCATGAGCAACAGATGTGCAGCGGTAATTCGCCAAAAAGGGCTCCCAACTAAATATTAATATCGTTGTGGCATTTGATAAAATTAAAACACAATTTATACAAAAACATGTGATATAATTTAAATTCTTTTCAGATGTCCTAATTATATGTTGCTTTCATTGCTGATGAAATAAACTAAAACTGAATAATTTTATAGAAAAATTAATTATTTTTAGAAAAAAATGCTTACATTATGTATATTATTAATGGAGAAATAAATGTTAAAGAAAAATGTTTAAAAACGTACTCCAAATTTTTTCAAAACATATATTTATGAATTGCGGTCGACATGTCTTAATTGTATGAGCACAAGTGTACGTCTCTTGAAGAATATTGTAAATATTTGAATAACAAATATCAGTTAATATAGCAGGAATCAGTAGTTTAGTGAAGCACCTGAAATATGCCACTTATGTTCTGCTAACCTTGAGCTTTTGATAGTTCGATTCTTATTATAGAGAAATACTTTTTTTTTTAATCTAAAAATTATGATTTTTTGAGTCCAAAATCGTCAACTACATTTTTGGCAAAAATCAGAATTTGATTAAAATCTTTGATTAAAAATTCAAAAAGTTTTAGCAGAACCGAGAGGATTGCTTAATTTTGTTTTTATATTAACGAGCTCCATAAAATCGCGGTCACCGCATATTTTAGGTGCTTCACTAAACTATTGATTCCTGCTTCATTAACTAATACTTGTTTTACAAAGATTCACAAAACATTTTTTAAAAGTTGTAGAATTAAAATACAAAAAAAAAAAAAAAATAAAAAATTCTTAATACATTTTTTAAGAACTTTAGTGGACAATTAAAAACATTCATTATAAGCAAACATATTTTGGCAAGCGTAGACAGCAAGTCATTAATTTACATCAAGTGATAGTAAATTGAATTTTTAATTATATATAAAAAATGCATTTATTCGATAAAAATGGATACCCATTGACTTCTTTTATTCCAAAAGTACACTTATTCTACTCTCCTTTAAAAGACTTCTTATAAATTAAAACTATATATTTACAAGAGAGAAACTTGTTGATGCTCTTTAAATTTACAATTCAACAAAAGAAGAAAAAAAAATCATTTTAAAACTAATCACACAATTTTAATTTTTTTAATTTTTTTTTTTTTTTTTTTTTTTTTTTTTTGTTGTTCCAAAAAAAGCTTTTGCAAATTATTTCCTTCCATTGTCAAAATTATTCTGGGAAAATGATATTAACTTTGGCTTGAAAATGATAATTTTAATCTTGTTGAAAGTTTCTTCATGAAATCCAAGCACGAAAAGATCACATTGTTTGAATTAACGAAAATAACGACAAGAATAAAAATGAATCAAACCGAGAAAATATCACAAGTGCTTTGATTTTAAAACTGCGATTCAAAAGCAACCAACCTTTTCGACTGAGCATAATTTTCGCAAAATATTTTATAAGAAATTTGGAATTAAAAAATATAAAACAAAACCAAGTTAATGCGACCCGAAATCTCGCCAAGATATTGTCAAAACAATTCATATTGTTTAGGAATATATTTTAAAGAATAAGGCCAAATCGCACACTAACCAAACATTTTTACTTTTTTTCAAGGTCATTCTTATAATCTTAATTTAAATCTGATTTTGAGGACTTACGTAATGTTTCTCAAATTTACTATGTTAACAAAAATTTTCTGAAAAATGGAGCTGTAGGAAAAAAGAAAAATTATAATTTGTATTTCCAGTTTATAAGCTTTCCGTGTAAAACTTTTCGCCACTTCATTTTATGAAATTAGTGTAATTTTTCCCTAAGATGTCCCTATATCTATGCTAAATTTAAAATTTACTTTTTGATTAAATGATTTTTATATGTATAATATTTAGCAAATCAAGCGGTTTTTTTTTTTGTTATTTTTCTTAAAATTATTGGTACATGAAGATACATTAAGAGCCACCAGAAATTGATTAACTCTCCAAGAACTGTGAGTTATAAAGGAAGACGAAAAGCAACAACATTGAAGTACCGAAAATTGAGTTCACGCAGTTTAAGATTTCAATTGCAAAAAATACTAAAATAGAAAATTTATGTAAGCATCTATTTCTAACGATACTTCATGTTGTTTTAAGTGTGGCCAGATACAAAAAATTATATAACTGCTAGTAATAATTACTGAAAAGTGCCTAAGATATGAATAAACCTTAGTATTAGTGTTCCAAAGTTGGCCGCGGAAGTTTCTGGAAGCTAATATCTAATATGATACGAAAAATTAGTTCCATGATCGCATTGATCGAAAAGAAGTTATTAATAACCTCCATAAAAAAAAATATTTACAATTTGGAATTGATAACATTTTGAAACTCAACTTATTAAGATTTTTTTTTACAAAAGAAACTTTAATTAGCGTTCAGTGTACGAATGGAATCGATTGTTTGACAGATATCAAAAATTTAAAAACGAAATTTATACTCTGTTTTCACTCATTTGTTGTGTGTGCAGTTCAATGTTATAAATTGTTGCTGGAATCTGAGATAAATAATTTTGATAAAAAAAGTTTAATTCAATGCTTAAACAAAACAACAATCGCAAGTGCAATGCTCACTAATGTCAGAGTTCGAGTGGCACAAAACTCTAAAACAACTTGAAACGTCACCGCGATTCCCGAACAACAAGTAATACACTCCTCTTTGGGAATAATAAATTATCACATATCAATAAACCCTGAATGGTTGTAAACATCTTCAATTACAAGAGGTTAAAGTAGCAGGTAAAACTTTTGTTTGCTAAAATTGTTAAATAATGTTGTTTTTTTTTTATAAAGCAATGCTTTCTAATGAGTTATATACTCAATTTTGTGTAATAAAACACTGTTCTTTTATCTTTTATTTTATTGACTCTTAATTTTGACACATACATTGTAGAATGAAAGTTGATAGTATAACTGTAGCATTATCTAAAACTGTAAGTGAGCTATATTTATTTGCATTATATGCTGCAAATCTACTTATTTTTCAAATTAGATATTAAAGAAATTGCTGATAAATAAAAAAAAAACAACTCATTACATATTATTTAAAAATAATCTTTGCGATTTTGTTGACTTTGAACAATTTGATTTAAATAAAATTTATACTATTTTCTTGTCTTTGTCAGTCTACTTTTTTAGGTGCTTATGAAGCACATTTTAAAGAAATTAAAAAGGATGCTTTCAAGTGTTAACTTTTCTAAATACAATATATCTTGGTAATACAAAACTATATACCAATATTATCGTCATTTTGCATGGATTACGATATGCTGCGTCAATTATGATAGAGATTTTTCTTATTAAACTTATCTATTGATGTTTGCATCAAAACAAAATTGTAAACTTTAAGCTCTTTAGCAAGTTTATTTCATTTGGATAGGTACTCTATACTTGTTTACAGAAAAAAGCTGCTAAAATGCTTGCCAAATTCTCTTTACCAAAGCATTGGTTTTCCCCCAGGAAATTTTATTTAAAAATTTAATAATGCTTTTTATATGACAACTCAAGCACAATAATTATCAACAAAGCAAAATTAAAAATATAAGAAAAAAAAACACCCCGATAATCTTTCAACTGATAAGAGGAAAATAACTTTATAACAAGGAATAACAAAGTTTAAAAAAAAAAAATGGTTTTGTTTAATTTTTTTGTTCTTTTATAACTTGGCGTACTTTTGTTGAACCTTCTTTGAACTAAATAAACGACAGCATAATACATTCAATATCTCAGCAATCATCGTTATTAAAGAAATAAAAAATTAAATGAAAATATTCTACTTATAAAAACTGTTTAAGCTTGAAAAACGATTAGTTAAAACATCACTCTTTATCAATTGCGTCGTTATAAAGGTTGCAATTTTGTGGAGTGAAATAAAAGACAACACATACTACAATTGTAAATTTATTTTATTCATTTTATTTTTTTTTTTTTTTTCTAATGCTGGGGAATTTTTTGTACGTTAGTTCTATATAGATTTATATATAGTATATGTATGTACATAAACTTTTTATTATAGCCGCTTTAGCCTCATTATGCGCACTCAGGGTGCAACGAAATTGATGTATTTATATTTGAAATATCTTTTTTTTCTCCATCATGCATGCAATACATGTTTATGCCCTATTTTGTATCCCATTCATTCATTTTGTTTTTTTTTTTCATGTTGTATCAGCCAGTATCAAACATTTTATTTTTTATCATTTTATTGTGAACTACTATGATAAAATCTATGAACACAACAAATTGTTGAAAATATATCAAAAGATCAATACTTGAAAATCGATATTGTACTAAAGAAATTTCGAAGTACGTCTCTTGATAATGTTGATACTGAATAATTTTAACTAACAGATTAATAAAACTGTCTGAATAATAATAGTTATAAAATTTGTTGATGATAACCTTAGCAATATGTTGTTCGACTACTTTCACAATAACAGCAGCGTATTCAATATTTTCTTCCGCCAACATTGTAAGCATGTTGATGAGCGGTTTGCTATTACAATTCAAGTCCGATAGACTTGATAGATACTCCTCCGCCACTCGTTCTTCATTTTCTTTTTGTGTTTTAAGCGTTATATCCATTGTTTAATAATATAAACAATTGTTGACGACAGAGTTGTTGATTAAAGACAAATGTTAGAGTCAACTGCTCCAAATTATTTGATGAAGTGTGGCACACTAAAGTTAGTTATTTATTTTGCCTGTAAAAAAGAAGAAAAAAAAATTAAATTCATGAGTTCATATAAATAATTGAATTAAAATATTTTGTCTGAATATGAAGATTTTTGGCGTGGCAAGTATTTTAAAATAATTTTACATAAGGCCTACTAACAAAAATAAAGTGTTTATTTCATATTAGAAATAAGACAAATATTTTTACAGCGTTTTATCGTTTGCTGTGGAAATAAATTAACATTTCAAACGAACTTTTTTTTTTACTTTCATCTTTATTTTGTACATTCTATACAGTCAAGACTAAGAAGCAAATACCATCGTGCCAACGACTTGTTTTTACAATATTTAAGCAAAAAGGAACTACAAGTTTTTTAAATCCTGTTTATAACACCTTTAATTAAACTCTGGCTTTGATTAAGTTTTATGGCCTTGCTCATGCACACCTACTTCTTCACTTTTAATTTTAAGTATTTTATCGAAATGTTAACAGGTAGTATGTAGATATGTCACATTTCTACTAGTAAGTTAATCATAATGGACATGTAAGTCTTTTAAATAGACGTCGACACCACATGAGATAAAAACACGGCATATATCTTAGATACGTGGCAAAAACAAATTTTTAAAATTTATGCAATATCTTTTCTCTTTCACGTCTCATCGCTCAAACTTTTTTTGCTCAGATCTGAGGAGAGGAAAATCCATGACGAATGATCTCAAACATTTGTGATAGGGAAAGCATTGAGTGATACATTCATATGGTGCGTGTTGGAGTAAGCTCCCTAAAATAAAAATAGTTCTACAATAAAAAAAAAAAAAATAGGAAAACTAAGTTGGCATCGAGATAAGCTCAAGTATGCCGAGAAGAATATTAATAGTTTTTGTGTTCAATATTATTACGGTTTGCGTTAAATGTCTGCTTGGTTTTGTCATACCTTTTTTCTTTGACTGAATAATCCAACAATATGAGCATATGCATTGGATAACGAAGGTACTCATAAGTATAAATAAATCATTAGAATTAAATGAGTTAATGTCTGTTTGACGAATAAATAAATAAATGAAAAGTCTTCCGCTAAAGGAAAAAATACGAAATACAGTTTGAAAAATAAATATATAACTGAAAAATTAGTTTTCACGGTGAATTGTGAAGCGAAATAGCTCGTATGGCATTTAATATTTAAACATAATTAATATAAATTGGATTGGCAGCCAAGTTTGCTAATTTGCCTTAATGTTAATTATTACTAAGTTAAATCAAGATGTGAACGCTTAGCAAACTATAAATCGATTTTTCCACGCAAGCTCTTTTTTTATAAATTGATAAACATCCCAAAATGCGATTCGCACACACACCGACAATAATTAATGTAGGTAGCACGGCGCCTGGCCTCGTTGGATTCGTTTCAAATCTTCAAATTTCTATGTAAATACACATCAAAAATTCAACACACACATATTAAAGAATAAATTCTAATAAATTTTAAGTTCAATATACATATAAGAGGAGTTATTAGACTATTTCCATTGCAATTTGAAAAAATTTGCAAAATTTTAGCAACATATTAGATACAGAAAAATGTCTGCCACAACCACATTTTTCATATTTTTTTCAGAATGCTCACCTTTTCTCCTAACTATTAATATTTTTTGCATTAAGTTGATTATATTTTAGCTTTTAACACTTTTCTACACAGTTTTTATATTAAGTTGAATTATTACAGCAATTTTTCAATACTTTTTCAAGTAATTAATTTTTTCAATGCGATGTTGCTTAACAACATTTTTATCTGTGAAAACTAAAATGGCTGTTCCAAGTGCTGCCAACTTCTAGGTGACGCTGTCACTAAAGATATTTGGGTATTACCAACACAAAGAATCATCTTATGAAACGCACGCTTTCGTACGCTGCAGTTCGTCACATATACTGCTTGTCAAAATTAGGCCCCTATTAGGTACGACAACTCAACTTAAGTTGACGTGAGTTAAGACACCTCAACTGAACTTTTTTGCCATATTACGCATAACATACATTTTCAGTTGAGCTGTGGTGTAAAATTTCTGTTTCTATTGGAGCATGATTACACCGAAATTTTGACACTTTCGTTGAAATGAATCAGCTGTTCGCATTAATTTCAATTTTTGTGTATATGTATTTTGTTCACAAGTAATAAAGCAAGGAAATAATAGTATAGAGCAGGAGTGCCCAAAACTTTCTTATGGAAGTGCAAACACTAATACATATAAAATCCTGCAACCTTTCGTAAACGAAAGCATACTATGTTAGACAACAACAAAATCTACGTAGAAGATCACTGTCACCAAAATGTATCAACAAAGCATACGAAAGTGTTGTTGCTTGCACTTCGGTATAAGCAACGAAAAAAGATCAAAAACAAAAAAGACAAATTTGTTTGTGTATTTTGTATTGCTTAGTGCGGAGTGCTGTGTGTGTATATTAGAATACACAGCCTATGCCTAAGTGCTTTTACAAAAACAAATGTGCACCAAGTGCATAGGGCTTGGGCACCTCTAAAGACGCTATACAACTAGCTCAAAGCAGATGTAAGTTTTTGACAGTTTTTACACTCGAGACATAAGCTGCATTCCCGTGAGATTGGATCAGATCAAATCTCAGTGGAACAACTTTAGTTCAACTTTATAACAATTTGGCACCACTGTCTTGAAACAGCTGTTTGATAACAATAGAAATCAATACAAAACAGCACAGTTTAGATTTGCCAACTATGTTCGTTTTTAACAAAAAATGCTTTAAACCTGGCAGCATTTTCAGATCAGAAATAGAGCCAGGAAAAGAGCTGGTTCTAATTTTTGTTTTTGCTTTGTGAATAAAATAGAACCGCGCTCTAGATCAACGACCACGGGAATGCAGCTATAGTTGCATTGTTAAACCTAATACCACAAAAAATACATACACATCTCTGAGATACATGCTTGTCAGTCGATAGACACATATGTACCTCAAATGTGTAATAGACAATACAAATTTACAAATTACACACTCAACTTAAGTTGAGTTGTCGTACCTAATAGGGGCCTTAATTTATTTTATTAATTACTATGTTTCCATGGCGAGTTAACTCGGGGTTAGGGTTTTCGTCGAGTTAAGAAAATGGCGTCGCTAACTCGATAGTGTTTCCATGCACAGCATCGAGTTGAGTCAAACTTGTCAATTTCATTTGCATTTTTGTTATTGTTTTACTAGCGAAATGGATACTAAATGGCAGCATTCACTTTGACAGATAGAACCCAGTTAAATCTTACAAGTTTCGTGGAGTTTCGTGGATTTAACGAAACTCAACTCAACTCGCGTTTCCATTGCGAGTTAACCCCGAGTAAACCCCGAGTTAACTCGCCATGGAAACATAGTAAATATATGGATTAAAGAAATTAAACTTACATTTTGAGCTTCTTCCATTTTTGCAATCAGAAAATAACTGGCAAGCCGATCAGCTGTTTATCAAAATTGAAAAACCACGTTCGTTAAACATATCAAGGGGCTACTTAAAATTACCACACTTGTGGTTTTTAGAGCTTTCATGTAAAACAACAATAAATATAAAAACCGCTTGGAAAAGTGTGGCATTAATGCCACGGGGTTTTTGAACTACACTAAAGATCACGCAATTGTGAATGCCCTTAATGTTTTTTATCTTGAATAATGAAAAGTAAACAAATAAACGCCAAACGAAATTACTTCAATTTAGTACGAGCACTCACAATTTCGACCGAAATCATCTCACAAATTTAAGCAATTTCGTCCCAGTACGAATGTACTATGTATAAAAAAAAACCTCTGTAACATCTAACTTTGGGTCTACAGTTTAAATTTTCACCTTGCAAGTTGCAATAAGGTCATACATATTAACTTACACACTTAGAACACAATTTTAGAAATTGAACTTCAACTTAGGCCCCTATTAGGTACGACAACTCAACTTAAGTCGACATGACTTAAGACACCTCAACTCAACTTTTTTGACATATTACATATAACATACATTTTCAGTTGAGCTGTGGTGTAAAATGGCTTTTTCTATTGGAGCATGATTACACCGAAATTTTGACACTTTCATTGAAATGAAGCATTAATTTCAATTTTTGTTTATATGTATTTTATTCACAAGTATCCAAGCAAGAAAATAGCGGAGCGGTAAGACATTTGGCTGTAATGCCAGCAGTCCGAGTTCAAACCTCGCATGTGACAAAGAACACAATTTTCTTGCCATGTTTTTGTGTATTTTTTTTTTAACACAGCTCCTTGGACTAACACATAAAAGAGCTTTTTTAACTATTTGTTGAAGCGCTTTTTAAACGATTTTTTAAGCTGCATTTAAGAAGCGCTTCCATCCTAGGATATCCATATAAATTTTAATATGAATTTGGTTTACTTAAAATGCGCTCCAGGTGTGTGAAACGCTATGGCACCCAGCGGTAATCGAAGCGCTTCATTAGCACTAAACAAGCGCTTCTGCCATGTCTTACCGCTCTGCTATTTCCTTGCTTGATTACTTGTGAACAAAATGTAAACAAAAATATGAGCTCCACAATTCTGAACTCTGAAAAAAGCATCCTCAAAATAAACGCATAAAATGCGCTATTTCTAGGAGCGCTTTTTATTTTCCCGCTGGGTAATAATATAATATATACACGATATAGATAATAAGTATCCATTTTCACTCAATTAAAAAAAAACAATAAACAAATAAAAAGTTCGTATGAAAAAGACGTTATACAACTAGCTCAAAGCAGATGTAAGTTTTGGACAGTCTTTACACTCGACACGGAGTTGCATTGTTAAACCTAATACCACAAAAAATACATACACATCTCTGAAATACATACTTGTCAGACGACAGACACGTATGTACCTCAAATGTGTAGTAGACAATACAAATTTACAAAATACACACTCAACTTAAGTTGAGTTGTCGTACCTAATAGGGGCCTTAATTTAAACTTTTCGTTTTGAGTCGTTTCTAGTCATTTTAATTAACCTTACGGTCAATTTAAACAGATGCTCACAGTTCTTGTAAATAAATTTACGTGTTTCGTTTTACATAGATTCTGCCAAAAGAAAACGATGAATAAAATTCATCGTCTGATGAAAGAAATAATTATGTGTTGCGATTCAAAGAACTATTCAGAAGCCATGAAGTTCTATGGCATAAGAATACATCATTCATATAGACGGAATGATTTAAAAATAAAGGCCTATGAATCAATTTCTACTGATAATTTCTTACAACTGTTCGTTTTTTGTTTTTGTTTTATTAAATTATTTATAT
The DNA here is from genome assembly GCA_943735915.1 of Pherbina coryleti. Taxonomy (NCBI): domain Eukaryota; kingdom Metazoa; phylum Arthropoda; class Insecta; order Diptera; family Sciomyzidae; genus Pherbina; species Pherbina coryleti. Next base: position 168,002,201 of record OX030950.1, on the reverse strand, counting down.
TGCAGCACTATAAGTGAGTTGAGTATATTAAGTTTTTTCCTTAACAGCGGCATCTTGAAAATAAAATTGACTGCGTCACAGCTTTTAATTCAAATTAAGGCCCCTATTAGGTACGACAACTCAACTTAAGTTGAGTGTGTAATTTGCAAATTTGTATTGTCTATTACACATTTGAGGTACATATGTGTCTATCGACTGACAAGTATGTATCTCAGAGATGTGTATGTATTTTTTGTGGTATTAGGTTTAACAATGCAACTATAGCTGCATTCCCGTGGTCGTTGATCTAGAGCGCGGTTCTATTTTATTCACAAAGCAAAAACAAAAATTAGAACCAGCTCTTTTCCTGGCTCTATTTCTGATCTGAAAATGCTGCCAGGTTTAAAGCATTTTTTGTTAAAAACGAACATAGTTGGCAAATCTAAACTGTGCTGTTTTGTATTGATTTCTATTGTTATCAAACAGCTGTTTCAAGACAGTGGTGCCAAATTGTTATAAAGTTGAACTAAAGTTGTTCCACTGAGATTTGATCTGATCCAATCTCACGGGAATGCAGCTTATGTCTCGAGTGTAAAAACTGTCAAAAACTTACATCTGCTTTGAGCTAGTTGTATAGCGTCTTTAGAGGTGCCCAAGCCCTATGCACTTGGTGCACATTTGTTTTTGTAAAAGCACTTAGGCATAGGCTGTGTATTCTAATATACACACACAGCACTCCGCACTAAGCAATACAAAATACACAAACAAATTTGTCTTTTTTGTTTTTGATCTTTTTTCGTTGCTTATACCGAAGTGCAAGCAACAACACTTTCGTATGCTTTGTTGATACATTTTGGTGACAGTGATCTTCTACGTAGATTTTGTTGTTGTCTAACATAGTATGCTTTCGTTTACGAAAGGTTGCAGGATTTTATATGTATTAGTGTTTGCACTTCCATAAGAAAGTTTTGGGCACTCCTGCTCTATACTATTATTTCCTTGCTTTATTACTTGTGAACAAAATACATATACACAAAAATTGAAATTAATGCGAACAGCTGATTCATTTCAACGAAAGTGTCAAAATTTCGGTGTAATCATGCTCCAATAGAAACAGCAATTTTACACCACAGCTCAACTGAAAATGTATGTTATGCGTAATATGGCAAAAAAGTTCAGTTGAGGTGTCTTAACTCACGTCAACTTAAGTTGAGTTGTCGTACCTAATAGGGGCCTAAAACAGCTGATTAATTTAACTTCTGCTTGTTTACATTTTAGGTGGCGTTGCCAACTATTTTAAAATTTTATTTAAAAGGTTGCTCATTCTTTTGGTTTTCAGCTGTGGTATAAAAGCCACAATACCACGATACCACACAATTGTGAATACCCTTATTAGGTGCGTTTTTTTTTTGCATCGCTATAAGCGCTTGTCCAAAGAACGCTCATAAGCGCTTAAAATTTTCTCGGCAAAACTTGCTAGCATTGGTTATTTCAATTGTTTTTGTTTATATAGTATAAACAGACTTTTTTCTATCACCAATCCGACATAAACGTGGTTGTTTTTCAAAAAGTCATGCCACTAAATTACGTATAGTGTCACTTTCTTGATCTGGCGATAGTGTTTCTATCGGCAACTATGAGCTAATCCCCAACTCACACGGTGATTGCCATTCAAGCAATCTAGTCGTTTTGTTGTTGTTTTCAATGTGAAACTGTCAAAAACTCTGAGAGCCAGAGCGGATGAACACAGATTGCAGAAATCTAAATTTGTTCATTTTGAGAGTGCTGTAAATTTCGGCAATCAGCAATCGGAATAGTGTTGCTAGGTGGCGAAATAAAATTTTAGAGGTAATGTCAAATTATGATTGGCGTGTCGTCACAGTTGCCACCTTCGTAGAAAAAGTACAGAATTAGGTACGTTTCCGTACTCGGTTGTTGTAACTTGCAATGTGCTAGAATGTGTTTCCGTACTTTTTCTAGCTCAAAAGAGAGAAGAAGAACAAGCATAAGAAGATCGAGAGATCGAGCTCGAAAGAAGCTCGAAGTGTGCTGGAAATTCTTAGAGCATTATAAGAACAAGCATCAATAAGAACAAGAAAATGCGAAATTTACATTTTTTGCTTGTTTATGCGGTAGGGCGGAAAATAAATTTACAAATTATGAAATACAAATTGCAAATAAATATCAATAAATTAATTTGAAAGTTGATAATCGATAATTGGCGTAAATAAATTTGGCGCTGTTTACGTTTTATAGGCAATCAGCTGTTTTTGTGCTGGAAACTAGCTAGAAGTCGTTTCCGTACTTTTGACACTATTCTCAAATTTCATATTACGCTCCCAACTTGATCTTTATTTGACCTTTACTCGACATTGTGTACGGAAACACACCTAATAATTGAAAAATGACTTGGAAACACTTTTTTGGTTTGTTCGCTAAACTTTTAAGCCACTAACAGTTTCCTGTATTATTTGAGTAAGTATTCATATGATAAGCGGACGTTTTTTTAGACAGTTATTGAAAAAAATTAGTTGTAAAAATTGTCACAAGAAAATTCGGAATAAATTACACCAAATATAGAAGGTTTGAAAACTTCGTGCGTGATTTCAATATTCAATAAAATCTGTTTTATTTTTTTTATGAATTGTCAAAACTTGGCAGCTCTCACAAGCAAAAAGTAATAAAATGGTATTCAAATTTATAGTGATAAACTTTTATAGCAAAAGTGCAAAAGGCTGACATCTATTTATCTCCTAGTATTCCATGAAATCACAGAGGATATCCCTTGCTATAAAAATAGTAAATGTATTACTGTGTTTACATGCAGAGTAAGCTCGGGGTTAGGGTTTTCGTTGAGTTAAAAATATGGTGACGCTAACTCGGTGCTGTTTACATGCAAAACACCGGGTTGAGTTAGACTTATCAAATTTATTTCACATTTGATTTATTTCTATCCATGAGATTTAATAGTTTCTTTTCCATAAATATTTCAATTAAAGGGAGAGTGTCGACAGCACTCAAAAAACTCTTACAGACGCCATTTTTTTAATGATAAATGGCAACATGCACTTTGACATATAGAACTCAGCTATACCCATGATACAATTATACAGGTAGCATTGACAAGTATAGATTTTCTCAGCAACAAGGAAACCACCATCTGTCAAAAACAGTTGTTCGTGCAACAAGAATTAAACAAATGTAAAAATAAATAAATTCCACAAAATATGTGCGTTAAATAAACAATTATAATAATGAAAGTTGTGAAAAAGTTATGTGTGATACGTGTTTAACGTTTTCCAGCCGTGGTGTTTTGATTTTAATTGAAAACTTCTTCAATTTCGTCCACATGCAACTGCAGCTGCTGAGGTTTCTGCACTTAAACGTTTTCAACCTTTTTTTTTATGTTTGCACTTACGAAACTCAACTCAACACTCGTTTACATGCAGAGTTAACTTCGAGTTAACCCCGAGTTAACTCTGCATGTAAACACAGTATATGCATTACTATGTTTCCATGGCGAGTTAACTCGGGGTTTACTCGGGGTTAACTCGCTATGGAAACGCGAGTTGAGTTGAGTTTCGTTAAATCCACGAAACTCCACGAAACTTGTAAGATTTAACTGGGTTCTATCTGTCAAAGTGAATGCTGCCATTTAGTATCCATTTCGCTAGTAAAACAATAACAAAAATGCAAATGAAATTGACAAGTTCGACTCAACTCGATGCTGTGCATGGAAACACTATCGAGTTAGCGACGCCATTTTCTTAACTCGACGAAAACTCTAACCCCGAGTTAACTTGCCATGGAAACATAGTACATGTTTCCTACTCACATTCGTCAATCCCATATGGTGGGGATCACATACCCTTTTCTTTCTTACAAAAAATGTGATTGTGGGAATTCGTAAGTGATAGCATGAAAAGCGGTATTATATGCGGAGAAATTTTCGTTTCTACTGCATGCCCAGCCAGACACCTAACTGTTAGATATGCCATATATATGGCATATACCCATAGAAATAAAATATAAGGAAGTGGTGTTCTGCTCACACATTCTATGCGTGTGTTGAAGAATTTTTCAAGCGAGATAGAGCATGGTTTTTTGACATAAGCTCTTGCACATCAAAACAAAGAAAATGAGTGGTGAAAAAACACTAAAATATTAAATAATTAGCGATTGTCATCGCTATAAATTGTTTTAAAACGAACGTAAATAAAATAAAAAATTAAATAAGCATGCGTTGTGCCGTGAAAAGTTGTGAAAGTTCACAAAAAACACATAATAAGGAGGTTTAGTTTCACAGGTAATCTTGCTTTATAGCTTGTTGGTTTCCCGCCATTTGTGTGCATGAGTCATGTGCAAGAGCTTCTGTCAAAACAAAAGTTCAGCTTCATGAGCGCATTTATTCCTTAGGGTGGCAAACATTAGGGCCCTAATTTTTTTTTTTTGATTGAAGATAAGTTTTAATCAGGGACCGCAACTGTTATAAATTTCTTCAAAAAAGTCAATAAATAATGGTTATTTCTACCGTTTTTTTTGTTTTTATTATTTACTTTTATTTATTCGGTCAAAAATACCAGTTAAAATATGTTTATTTTTCGGTTAAAAATAGAAGTTAATATATGACTTATTTTTTCGGTCAAAAATTTATATATGACAGTGATATCCTATATTAAATACTAGGTTACCCGGTACACAATTTTTGCACCCGAAAATATGCTAATGAGCCGAACGACTAGTCGTACCATATGTGCCGTATTTTACGGGACGTGCCATATTTTGCAAGATTTTTTTAAGTGTCCTGCCGGGAAAAAATTTTTCTCGTATTTTTGGCATTTTTTGTAAAATACCTATGATTTCAAATACAATAAAAATTAAATAATAAAAATACGTCTGAACACCAAAAAGTTTTCGCCTTTATTTACGATATAACCTAATGCGGCCCTGTTTGAATGTTTATGTATTTGCATTAACTTCATTGTATTTGTAAAATACTTCATTTCTGTTCAACTTCACCGCTTCCTTATCTCTTAGTTCTTTGCATATACCTAACGCCAAAGGCGTTGGGTTCATATAAAACTCTCCATACAAATTACGTTAGGTTTGTTCTAGCGTTGGGAAAAACCTAACGCCTTTTTGTCTATCCGTGTGATCTGGCATCTTTGTCTGCCACATATGTTTTAACCATTGCAAGAAGCTACAGCTGCTCTGCTCACACTAACAACAAATTCCGTAAAGAATTTAATAACAAACTCAGCTGTTTACTTAACTACGCAGTTAGCGTTCCGCAAAATCTTTCCTCCATAGTGTAGTGGTTAGAGCGCTGGCTTTTAACGCAAATATGCGTGAGTTCAAACCCTTCACCAAGTAAAACCAAATTTTTTTTTCTGATAATTTAGTTTAGAAGTGTTTTTTTGTTATTTTTATTAATGGGTAGTATTAACAAAAGATAAATTTAGGCAAAACATTTAAAGAAAATAAAAAAAAAACAATTTTTTCAAATATTGGCCTATTATTTTTTACTCTAGCAAGGAAATTTGCGTTTATTTAGAAAGGAATTTTGGCCATTGTTAATAATCATATTTCTCTTTAGTGTGTTGTACATATATATATTTTAACTTATTAAATTAAATTCAATGAAAACCTTCAAATGTCGAACGGTATTTGAACCGCGGTATCTGCCACTTAAGCTGGGCATTCTACCCATCGCGCCACGGACATCATATTTTAATCCGATCATTTAGGATATTATTTTATTGCGTGACTTACACTTGTACCGCTTAAAGTTTTTGTTCGCTACTTTTTTCACACCCTCAGCTTATTTGCTGCGTAAAGAAGCAAGCTATGTAAGCACATAACTTTCCTTGTTTAACATGACAACAAAATGTAAGAGTGTGTTAGTGAACACCTAATTTTGTTTCCTTGTGTGTGTAACTACGTTATACCTGCGACACATTGGCATAGGAAACCTTGATTATCTTTTGTAGTTTGAAATATAACCATTGGGGATGATACACTCAATACTTTTGTTTACTAGTTTATAAAAAAAACGAGAAATATTTATAAGCGAATAACACTATAATCGTAAATTTCAGAGCGTTTGCTCGAGTGAGAGCACTATAGTTCTCAACGAAAGTGTAGAAAGAGGAATGTCAAAATCAGCTGCGATAAACGAGTTTCGGAAACTAGTTTTGACTAAACGAATTTTGAACATAGTTTAGCAGATATTTAAACGAGAAAAAACACTTAAACGAGTTTAAATGGACCAATGTGTCGCAGGTATTAGAGCTGTCTAGCTGGGTACTGTAAATAAAATTCATGCATTAAACGCATACTGGGTGATTGTTTAGTGTAGATACTGCCTTAAGTAAATCTTTCATATACCTAAGTTTTTGTGAGGTGGCAGCGCCGTTTTTTTTTTCTTACTTGACATATTTATTTGGCAAAAAAATTAGCATTTTAAGGTTAACTTAATGTTTTCTTAATATAATTTGAGATACAATTTTAATTTACGCACAATGATCACGACCACAAAAATTAATGGAAGCACAGAAGATGAATTGGCTAAAGCCTTTGAGAGTGTGGAACTGCCGGAGAGCGCACAAATTTCAGCTATATCAAATATTACATCAGACGAGGCTCCTACCGGGAGCTCGAAATCTTCAAATCCAGAATTTTATAACAAAGCACAAAAATATTGGTCGGAAGTGCCGGCCACTGTTAATGGAATGCTGGGAGGACTAGGTTATATAAGTGCCATCGACATACAGGGTTCGAGCAATTTTTTGCGTGAATTAAAAACATTGGGAAACAAGTGTGCACTAGACTGCGGTGCTGGCATTGGACGTGTGTCAAAAAATTTGCTCATGCCTCGCTTTGCTACCGTAGATATGGTTGAGCAAGATGAAAACTTTAGCAAAACAGCGCGTGATTATTGCACATCCAGTAACGAGAGCACATTGAGTTTTCCCAAGCGACTGGGAAACATCTTTAATGTAGGATTGCAGCAGTTTTGTCCCGAACTGGAAAAATATGATCTAATTTGGAGTCAATGGGTGCTAGGTCACTTAACCGATGACGATTTATTATTGTTTTTTCGTCGACTTCGTTTGGGTTTGGCCAAAGGTGGTTATTTTGTTATTAAAGAAAATGTTACTTCTTCCAAGAAAATTGAGTTAGATGATGTGGACTCGTCTGTAACTCGCCCACTCAAGGCTTACGAAAAGATTTTGTGTGATGCTGGCTTCCGAATTATAAAAACAACACGCCAGCAAAGTTTTCCCAAGGGACTTTATCCCGTATACATGTTGGCATGTCGACCAGCCAAAGAAATAACGTAATTTCTGAGAATATTTATAAAAAAATTGTTATTAAAAGTATGTGTTGTTGACTATTTTAAAATAGATTATCGAGACTTTTATTTGAACATATTTAGAAAAATTATAATGTCTTAAGAGCCTCCGGGAGATTTTTTAAAAAAAAAAAAAGGCATTTTAAATTTTTTTTTTTTATAATTTATTTAGACCAACATTTTTTTACATTATAAAAGTACAACTATTTAAGGCTTATCCCTCAAATTTTGGTCCAAAAAATTTGTCGATAAGTTAGCTGCAATGCCGCGAAAGACCTTAAATTTACAGGGAGATGGAAATCTGGAGATATATTATCAAATTTGACAAAGAAATTAATAGGAAAAAGTAATTTAAAATTATTTTTTTACTTTGTGGTGATTTATAAGAAGTTTTTTATTTTTGGTAAAAATTTTTTATTTTTTCCTTTTTATTCCTTTCAATTTTCGAAAAAGTGTATGAACTATTTAAACTCAAATAAGGAATGTTGAGGAAAAAGTTGGTTATTTCGCAGCAGATTTTTTGAGGTTGCAGGTAAGATCTAATTGGGAAAGTATGTTAGAAACAGGACTTTGATCTCAATAGATTTATGGCCTTTCAAAAAATGATAAGCATTGTTGTGTACACAACCTAAGCTAATAATAAACAAAACAAAAACCAAACAAACCAATTAAAAATAATATAAACAGACCACCTAGTCACAAGCAATGTCAGAACCTGTGGGTCAGCGTGTGAGGAAATGTGTAAAAGTGCATATTCATAAGAAACAGGATAAAGTAGCGCAACTGATGAAATTATTGATTTCTTAATTTTTGAGAAGCCAATATAGAATAAATCAAAGTAAAAAAGAAGCACTAAGATTTAAGTTATGTGACTTGAGAAAAGGAAATCTAAATATTTTTTTTACCAAAATGTTTATGATTGGTTACAAAATCATATCTGGGAAAAATTACTGGAAAAGGGGTGTGTTTTAAATATAAGAATATATTGTAGATTTAGTATTTAAACAAATTAATTTTGAAAATAAAGATAATTATTAATTGAGTTAAGATAGAACAGTCTTCCTCATTTTAATCAATTCAAAGCGGCCTTGAGGCCTTAGTTATAAGCGTGGCTCGCTTAAAAGTCAACCATTAGGAAATTTTCAATTTATCTGTAAAAATAGATACATAACAGCCTCCTCAAATTAATGAAAGGGTTAAGGACCCTATTTGTGACATTTTATTAGAATTGAAAGAAAGTCGTTTTGCAATAATTTTACCTATTTTCGAAACGAATTTTATTACCCTAGTGTTAATATTATTGATATTTAGCGCAAATAAATTTGAATACTTTTAAGTTTTATAGGCAATTAGCTGTTTTTGTGTTTGAAGCTAGCTAGGAGTCGTTTCCGTACTTTTGACATTATTCTTAGATTTAATTTTACTCTCTCAGGTTGAACTTTCTTCGACATTGTGTACGAAAATACACCTATTGATAACGCAACAATGTATCGGCTTTCTTTTTTTCTCTAATCATATATTCTTTGGATGTAACTTCTCATAAGGAATGATGGTTTACATAGCATAATGTAAAAGATTCAAGAAAATCCTCTATGCATTATATTTTTACAACAGCACGCTTTTTACTGAGAAAAGATATGATTCTTTTATTGAATCTCGATTGGTATGAACTCAATCAGTCAACCAAGCTTGAAATAAGCTTGAAACAAGTGTAGTGTAATAAGATTAGGGTAGAAAGGTGCAGGATCGCCATGTAGTGTTATAAGGTGTATGGTCGACAAGTAATGTATCTTGAACTATTTGTGTGTAATGCCTGGGTCTTGTGTATTAGAGGCGCACACGCCTTTTTATTCAGCCGCAAGGCTTTATTTTGTGAGAAGCCGCAAAGGCTAATTAAAAGAGTGAGATATTTTGGTTTACAGCCACATAGGCTATTTCTTCAAATCTGTCTTTATTTTTGAAATATCAAAATTTATATACAATTTTTACCACTATTATTCTTAAAAATATTGTGCCAGTATTTTCTAAACTCCTCCCTCAATTTTGTCTTTGACATCGATCGCCAATCAATTTCATTTTTGGTCGATCACATAATTATTTACATATTTACATATTCTATATATTAACATATTTAAATTTTTAATCCAAAACACCAACAACAACAAGTGCATTTATTTTGGCCTTGAATTAAAATGTGTCGTTAGCACTATTGTAACATAATATTCTTCTTGGGCAATGCACTCATAATTTTATTGTTGTTGTTGTTGTTGTTGTTGTTGTTGTTGTTGTATACGCTTGTGCCAAGCATTGGGTTATGTTAAATTAGACTAGCGGCGCAAGCTGAAGGGGATGAATAGTATTAAGGTAAGCATGAAAAATGCTTATCGGAAATTATGATTTTCAAGTAAAAGGTTTTTTATGAAAAAGTATTGGGGAGTAATAGTGACTTTATGAGTACACTACACAAGCTTAGATACGTAAAAGCATGAAGCTTGAAAAAAGCTGGAATTTCTATTGCAAAATGCGTATAAACAATTGCAAACGAAAACGATCTCTTGCATTAAAGCCTTATAATCTTGCTTATGATAAGCTGCATTCAAGTGTTTTTTTACAGTAGCAAATAAGTATTCAAACAAAGTTAATCCATGTGTTTTTATATAATTAGAAATAAGAATTTTAAAAAACATTACCCAAGTATTTTTTTACAATAGGAAGTATTCAAGCAACTATATAAATTATCTTTATGTCCGCCCGTCTTCTCATGGATCGCACTCATCGCGCCTCTGTTACATTATATTACATAAATAACATAATACAATTACCAATTCGCTTATATGTAACAATTTGTAAAAAAAGAAACTCTGAATTATAAGCGTTGTGCTTTCTCTTAAATTAAATCAATTGCTGCATAACTATTGCATTTGCTAGCATTTTGCAAGTATTATTGAGAAATACTAACTTTTGATTTAATACGCAAGCGTGCTTAACAAAGGCTTGTTTTTTATTGTTTATAAGTTATTGTAAGCACTTTTTATTAATGGCTGATTGGGAAGTTTACATATATATCAGCACACACTTGTGGCACACATTAGCTCGTGTGACAGGAAAAATAAAAAACTTAGAGCGTCGTGTGCGTCATACTGACGTTCCTGCTCTTAATTAGCGAGTCTGTGTAAACATGGCCTCCGTGTGGCACACAAGTTCGCAGATGTGTACACTACATAAGTATCGACTGATGTAAAAATGGTCTCACAAAATGTTTCAGTTTCTTTTGTTCCTGTTTTAATTTTTATTTGTAAACTTGACTTTTATTAAGATTATAAAACTAGAATCAAAACATATTTTAGTTCTTTGTGAAAGACTAGTAATAAAATATATTGAAGATTCGTAAATGAGTTGATGGCTTCACACACATTCAATCAAAAGAAATTTATACCAACTGCTCCGGAGAAGGGAAGTTTTCCACTCGATCATGAAAGTGTCTGCAAAAAATACTATTTATTGTATATTAGCTGTTTGCGCAAGAACGACGATAACAATTCCAAGTGTCGCCAAGAGGCAAAAGAATATCTAGGCTGTCGCATGAACAATCAGTTGATGGAAAAAGTTCAATGGTCAAAACTAGGTTTCGATAATGACATTGAAAGCAAATCTCCAACACAAACAGACAAGCCAGCAACAAGTTAAAATACTTTTTGAAAGAAAAAAAAATTAATTTTAGTTTAAATTTAGAATAAAGCAAAGATCGTTATGAAACCTGAGAAAAATGTTATTATTTCATGCACCGGCAGCGTTGCAACAATAAAGCTACCGTTGTTAGTAAAGTTGCTTCAAAATGAGGAATCACCTTTTCAATTTAACGTGAGTCCTAATATTATATTAAAACGTATCAATCTGCATTATTGCTAAAATCCACAGTTAAAAGTGATTTTAACCGAGTGCGCAAAGCACTTTCTTGATTTGAGCGAAATTCCCGAAAATGTGCCAGTTTTGGACAACAGCGTCGAGTGGAGTGCATGGAACAAACGTGGTGATCCCGTTTTGCATATTGATCTTGGAAAATGGGCTGATATAATGGTTATAGCACCACTTGATGCTAATACCCTGGCAAAAATCGCAACAGTGAGTTGGTGTTATATAATCAGTTACTGTTTTAATTTTAGTGACGTTTAATTTTTCAGGGAATTTGCGACAATTTGCTACTTTGCACTGTTCGTGCTTGGGATTTTGAAAAACCACTTCTTTTTTGTCCGGCAATGAACACACGCATGTATGATCATCCACTTACTCGTGAGCACATTGAAAAACTCAAGTCCTGGGGCCACCTCGAAATTCCTTGTATCTCAAAAACACTGATGTGCGGTGATACTGGCAAGGGTGCCATGGCAGAGGTGGAAAAAATTTTTGAATCTATTGTAGATATATTCAAAACGTAAATTTTAACCAATAAATTGTAGCAACATTTATAATTAAAGAATACACATAAGTTTTTTCTTTTTCCATTAATGGTGAAATTGAACTTTGAATGAAATGCTTTATTTTAATATGAAAAGAATTGTTTTGCCTTTTGAAAAAGAAAATACTTGATTCTAGCGAAGAAATTTAATAGTTACTTTCTCTAGAATAAACATTTTCAGAACTGCCCATCGTAAGGATTAATGAAACATTTAAAAGAATGGAAATTATAAGCAACTTATAGAACATGAGTTTAGTTCGCCGGAAGAAGGACTCGCTTCTAGCTACTTATGCCAAAGTAACACGATTTGGCAGCATTAATACTTCGTTTGATCTCAATACTGATACATAGAAATTTTATGCTGAATCGCAGGTAGATGTGGTCCATTACAATACTGAAGGAGGGGTATTTTATATTTTCAAGGTGCATTGCTTTACACTTCTAACCCATTGATCTCGACTCTCTTCCTAATCTGGTCGATGCTGCATTGAATTCGATACTATTCGCAAATATGGCGCTATTACGGCTCAGAGCTACACCATCATATTTTTAATAAAATATTAAATATACATTTTATCATTAGAAACGACCAAGCTTCCCATGAATTTTATTGAGTATAGATACATATATCTTCAGGATGATGATCATAGGATGATTCCTGAGTTTATACTTAAAACAAATCTTATAGAATTGGAATCTCACTGAAACACACTTCCATATTTTCCATTGTGTGCTTCATTGAATTGCCTATAGAGAAAAATACACTTAAATTTTTAAAATTTTCAACTGCAAGAAAAAAATATTTAAACCACAGGACAATGTCTAGCTCTCTCAATTGTAATATAACAGAATATTTTTGAAACAACATGTAGAATTTTCGGTCTACAAATTAATGAACTCTCATACTTTATATGTTTTTATAAACAACCTTCAAATGCAAAAATAAATGAAGAATAAATATATACAGAAATTGATTCTTTGCTCGTAGAATTCCACTAACTTTCTTAAATATCTGTAACTCTGGTTGATTTCTATAAAAATAAATTTCGATGACACAATTTGAACTTACTTTTAAATTTGATTAAATTCAAGTGAATGACCCAGTTTGATTATATAGGTATGAGAATTGATTCATCGTCAATATTAAAATTGGCTTTTAGTATGCGTTCGACTTTATAAGACGATGATTGTGACTATTATCATATTGTAAAACTTCGTAAATGTTTTATATTGAGATATTTAGGACCGTTTATAAAATGTAAATATTAAAAAAAGTTGCTACAAAATTCATACTTAATAAACTTTGATCAAAACACTTCTACAAGAAGTGTTAATTTAAGGATGAGAAATAATTTAAAAATAGACAATACAATTTTTCGACTAACATTTATACATATAGAATCACCCTTTTACTTAAGAGTTTTGGATATAACTTTGCGTGGTTTTCAGCTTTAGTTAAGAGAAAACCAATTTGCAAAATTTGCAAGTAGATTCTTTAAGTAATTTTGCACGTCTAGATTGAGCAAATCTAACACTGTACCAACTGCTAATGTTGATGTACCCAGACCATTATTACTCAATAACATTCTTTTTACACTCCAAGGTTTAGCTTCTCTGAAGTGGCAGCACAGAAAATAATTTTCTATTGAAAACATTTAATTTCCTGGGATAGGTTTGAAAGGTTTAAAGTCTCACAAATAATTTTATTAGTGTTGGTTAGTGCCGTTCTGCAGAGGGGTTTGCAGATATACCAGGTTTAGACATTGTGAAATATGGGTATTTATTTTTCCTAGGTCTTTCTCCAAGGAAATCTTAACGTCCTTCTAAACGTCCATCTTAACGTTTGAGCTGAGGTTTGCCTGCGCCTTCTTAAGTGTTTATTGTTATATTGTAGTTTTTCTGCTGGATATAAAACCTCTTCAAAACATATTGTCAACATCATTTCCAAGGTGGATTAAAAAAAATAATTGGTGTTGAGAAATTTTATTTGAAATAAAAAAATAGTTTGAAAAAAAAATGAATTAAATGAAATTAAATGAAATTTAAATAAAGAAATTATGATTGTTATTTAAAATAATTCAATTGATAATCACAAAAAGTCAATTGTAATTTTGTATACTGCAATCAAAATTCAGTTGCAATTCAAATGATTAATTGAAATTAAGAAAATTTTAATTGAAACTTAAAAATTAAATTATATGGCTTCATATTTATGTCCTTGTATCGTGATTTCGTATAATTTGCGTTCGTTGGTATTATCTGAATTTCAATTCATGTTTTCTAATATCAACTTGTGCTTTTGCATTTAAATTCAAATCTCTGAATTTTAATTCATGTTAATAAAGATAGAAATTCTTCAGTCGACGGTTTAATAAGGTTAAAATTATGCTTCTAAATTTTGAAAGGATTTGTTTAATTACACATGAAAATGGTGTGAAACTTCTTTTTTTTTTTATCCATTACTGTTGCTTCGTTAAAGGCAACAGTAGTTCAGCTATCTGTTTTATGTTGATTTAGTCGGTTACCAAAGCTCTCTGTTAAACTCTCTTGATTTTAAACAAAAATTTTTTTTATCATAATCGTATTTATTGAATAATCGTTTGTAGTGAGTGCATCTAAGAGCAAAATGTTTTTGTTGTTTTATTTTTGTTTAAATTGTTGTTTTTTTTCATCTTACCAACATGCTAACGTGATTCGTTACTTTGTTTTTCTTTTTAATAAGTTTTGCATAAATGTGTAGTGTGAGTGTGTGTATGTGTTTGTGTGTGTTGATACAAATTAACATAAAAATTATTATACAGCTAATTGATAAAAATAAGTGTTTAAAATAATTTTGAAAACTTAAATAAAGTCTTACAATATTTACATTAGTTAATTATAAATAGGTTTCGTATTTTAAACATGAAACGCTAAAATTTATACAGTTACTTAATAAAGTATGAAAATACATAAATTTTTACAATGTAATATTTTATTGTTTTGTTTTTATTTTATTATTTTATTAAAATATAAACTATCAAACTAGCTGTAGTTTGAAGCCTCCGCCCTAAACAGAATAAAGTACAAGTAAGTAAATGAATCGGGTGGGCCGTTGTGAGTAGTCTTGAGTAGAAAAATCACTCATGCTGCATCTTAAGCTTTTATTGTAACATAATATATATATGTATAAATTAATAAAAAATAGCATTAATTACAACAATTAGCAGTATAACTTAAATTTAATATTCAATGTCTGTCTGTAGTTTACTTAAAATTGTGTTTTTATTTTAATTTATTTCATATAGTAAGATTTAGTTACCATGACAAACGTGCATGTGTCTAAGTTTATTAAACTGGGTTGGGGAAATAGCGGTTATAATAAATATTAAAATTAATATAATATATTTTCACAACTCTTCGCTTGTAAGTTCAACTTATATATGTTTTATAAGTAATTTCCTTTGTTGCTTTGTTTTTATTTTTTTGCTTTTTGTTTTTTTTACATAATCTATGTGTATTGAATTTATATATTTCTTACGTTTCTCTTCTTTTTATAAAGATTTTCTATCATTTAGAAGGCAGAGAAAATCAACAAAATGTATATAAATGTATTTCATAATAGTTATCAGCTATAATGCAAATTATATATATTCATATATAAATCATTTATATATAAATAAATATATACATAAATATATATATTTATATATAGATTTACATATATTTATATATGTATATATAATCTATATAATTGTATATATGCAATATATGTATGTATATAGAACCATATTTAGTATTAATTTTTTTTTACTTTTTTTGTTAATTTTAATGTATAACAATCTGAGAACCAACTCATCTGATCACACACGAGACGCACAGTTTTGTTGCGCTTACGCAGTCGTCATGACAGAATGCTCCACACTGCTGGCAAATAACCATGGCATTCAGTGAGCAGGCGCAGTTGTTGCTATCAGTCGTTGGTGGTGTATTTTCGCCACTATTATCCGTAGGTTGTGCTGCAGACGCTGTTGCCACAATATAATTGCTGCCATCTACAAGAGCGGCGGGCGCGGTTGCAGAGTAGTTGTCAATATACGTGATATTACCTAAAAAATAAATGTCTTTTGTATAAAATGCAGCTTAATACAAATTTGTGTGGTATTAATACGAATTTGTGTTAACATATCAGATATAAATTGATATGGTCGTAAAAAAATTAGTAAGCAATAGATAATCGAAATAAATGTCCCATATGAAAAAGGACCTTTCTATAACTTCAGCTTTTACAATTAAAATTTTAACAATTTTGTTTTTTAGTTTAAATTTTAGAACAAAGCTAAAAAAAATTATAAGCGATGAAATCAATTTTCTTACCCACCAATTGAATTTTCATTTCGACTACAATATAAAGACAACTTTTTAAGAGTGTTCAAGATTTCAACAATAATTCAAATTCTTATCATTGCTAACCTTATCTTTAACAATAGTCAGGTTAATGGTAAACAATGATTTCTCAATTTATTTAATCCATTTGGAAAATTTTTTAGTTTCAACAAAATGTTAAAAAAAAGTTTCTGATAAATAAATTTCGATGGTTATTTCGTTATTCATTAGTTTATGTAGATAAATTTCATTTAAGACAGAAGAAAGTCTACAAAAGATTAGTTTTCCGCAGTTTGACCTTAGTAAAACCAAGTTAAGTTGATAAAAAAAGGCAGCAGCCTTGTGTCTAATAATAGCCAAATAAAATTGTCCTTGATCCTCCTTAGCAAGTTATCCCAAACTTAACAATTTTTAATATAACTAAAGCTGTTTAAACGTAATTTTCGACAACATGTCGACATTAAAAACAAACTGTCAAAATTATATTTTTTTTTCTTATTAGATTTTATTTCCTGGGATAAAAAGATCAATTCAGAATTTCTCACAACTTCCGAAGTTTTTAAAATTAGATGCAAAGATGCACTGGAGTAAATTAAATAAAAATTTGTATTTATCAAATTATTTTTATATTAATCAAATGAGTTAATAACTACACCAAAAGAAAGAAGTCAATACTTCTCCTTTTTTTCGAATTATTCAATGGGGTAAATTCTAACGTCGATCTTCTGCTTTTTCTTCTTTTTTCTCACTTAATTTGTCTAAGAATTTTTTTTGCTCATACAAAATTTTAAAACTGGTGCTCAACATTTTCGTTTGACTACATAATAAAAAATTGGTAAAACGTTCGATTAATGCGTGGCAAGAATATAATTCTTGCAATAAAATATTAACCCACTATTCAAAAAATCTTTTACTAATCGGCATCTAATTCTGCTATAACGTACAAGCCTAGGACTTAAATGTACCTGCACTGATATTGCGTCTTACAATGTTGGCTGGATTTGCACCGTGGATTGTTTGTTGAATTTCATGCACAGTATTAGATGTGTCAACATCGACCGATGCAGGACGCCCGCGTCCTGTAATTGGTATTCCATTCATGCCATGGAATTGGTGCTGAAACAGAAAGTAGTGCGTCTTTGGAATGTACGGCTAAAAAGTAATTTTGTTGAAAAAAATACCTGGTTTTGTGGCACAGGCGGGGCACTTGATGCGCGAGGTGCTTGATTGTCGGCAGCACCTACATTTGCACGATGGACCAGTACATATTGTCCACTACCATTCTGATGCAGTTCATGCTGTGGTGGGGGCGCTTGAAGTTGAATATGAGGATGATGATGGGGATGATGTTGCTGTTGTTGTTGCTGCAAAACATTCAATTGTTGTGAGTTTGCTGGTGACATGTTAACTGTACCCGGAGGAGCAGCGTAAACATGACGTATCATTGTAGGTGATGGCTGGCGTTGTACATATTTTTTACGTGGAAAGCCCATGCGTGGACCTATTACCTAAAAAGAAAAACGCCGACTATCAATGAAGGTTTTGTATAAACATTTGTTTTGCACAACCTTATATACATTGGGACGTCCGACGCCCATTACATTTGGTGGCATACCAGTTGGCAAAGTAGTTGAGGATGCTATGATTTCTTCGTTCTTAATATGCACAGCTGAAGACGATGGAGATGATGATGCCGATGAACATGAATTCGACAGCGATGTCGATGATGGTGAAGATCCACCCGAAGATTGTTGCTGACCTAATATTGCTGAGGGAGGGCGAAGTTGAGCTTTCAAACTTTCACGATTCGGGCTGTTTTGTATGACAGCCTGACAGATTTGATAACTACGTTCTAGATTAACAGCACCGGGAGGCAGTTTATTGTTGGTAGCTTTGCGACCTTTTCCCGAAGGCAACTTTGTCATAATTAGACGCTGTTGAGCAATTGTTGAGGGTATACCAACAGGCGTCGATGGAAGCGTTTTAATTGAATTTATAGCGTTTGATGCAGCGTGTTGCTGTTGTTGTTGTGCGGTTATCAAATTATTTGCTGCTGTTGCTGCTGTCGGCAACGCGGCACTTATTGCTGGCGAAGTATTATAATAAGCTGTCGCAGCGGACGGGGTGGCTGCAGATGATGAAGTGATATTGACGGATGAACGTGGCATAGAAATAATATTTAATTGTTTGGATATAAATTTTGGTTGTTGTTGTGCGTGATTTTGAAATGTAGGCATTTGTTGGTGCTGCTGCTGGTGGTGGAGGTGGTGGTGGTGGTGCTGCTGCTGTTGTTGTTGTTGGTGGTGCTGGTGGTGGTGGTGGTGTTGTTGTTGTTGGTGTTGAGCTGTCTGCAGCTGTATTTGTTGTGAAGGCATTAAATTATTGCTTGTAGATGCTTGTTGAGAGACGGCATTTGTTGTTTGTGGTATAAAATTCCGTTGCTGCTGTTGTTGCAGAGCAAAATGTTGTATTTGATGTTGATTTGATTGTTCAATTGGATGTTGCTGCTGTTGTTGTGGTTGTGCGGAGACAGCATGTTGAAAAAGTTGCTGCTGTCCATTTGTGCCATTATCGTACTGACGACGTATAACTTGCATCGAGAGCGTTGCCGTCTTCTGTGGCTGATGCTGCTGTTGTTGCGGCTGTGGCTGAGTGTGTTGGATTAATTGTTGCTGCGTTTGCGGTTGTTGGGGTGGCTGTGGTACTGTCACAGCTGTTTGATGGTGCTGATTTGTTTGAAATGCTGCAAGCTGTTGTGCATGTTGCAGTAATTGTTGCTGTTGTTGCAGTTGTTGCTGCTGCATCAAAAAGTTTCTAATTATTTGACCATTTGAATCGACCAAAATTTGACGTTGCTGCTGGGTTTGGGCAGGCGGTTGTGGCGGCATGTGCTGAATATGATTTATAACTGGATTGGAAATGTTGGCGGCGCTATTGTTGAATAAGTTCAATTCATTGCTGCTATCATCATTAGAGTTGCTGTTAGTAACAACTGTACTTGTCACCTCCATCTCAGCAGCAGACATGGGCACATCGCAAAGGACATCCGAAGATAACGACTGAAATGGATAACAAAGAAGGCATATTTAGCACTTCGCTTTATAAAAATTAATGAATTTTACAAAGCCAGTGAAAATGTTTTCTTTTCGTTATAAGTCTTCCTATTTCTGAAGATAGGTCTGTGTAAAACATTTGCAACAAGATTTCGGAAACAATATTCATTGTCCGAATAGTACAATATCATATGTAAAAAATTAGCACAACCATTTTTGATTAATAAATAAAAAAAAAATTATGTGCTGTATATGTCGAATGGTTTTAATGAATTTTTGCTTTTTAGTGTGAGTGACATCACTAAAATTTTCAAAATTTTCTAAATAGTGCTGTGGTATATTTGGATATTTTAAGAATTTAAATATGTTTTTCAAGTATCGGCCTTGCTTATTATCGACTCAAAAAATAGCAAATTGTTCTATATACCAAAAGAAGGAGGTTGTACTTGCATTTGAAATAGTATTAAAGTCTCGTAGTTTTTCTTTCTAAAAGTCTAAATTTTTTTATAAAGTTCGAAACAAAATACATCAATATTAAGCAGCAACATCAATTCAAATATTAAGTAAAATATAAGTAATTCTTATTCTTATTTTTTACCTCCAAAAAATGATTAATCGTATTTTAAGGATTATTTTGTAACATAGGTAATTATGAAATGTGTTCAAGGGAATAATATGACTTCACACAGTAATGTTAATATATATAAAAATGCAGACAATCCACATTCAGTGTTTTACAAAGAAACTAAGGAACCAAATTTGATCATGGATTTTTGTGTTTGAAAGCATAACTTCGCGAGGTTTGCAACAAGACAAAGAAACCATGTAGAGAGTGCGCCCAGTTCCATACGAAGAACCCGCAATCATTTATAAAATTTTAAAAATATATAAGTAGAGGAAGTCTTTTTGAAGTATTGATAATGTTAATCTTTAAGAATTATTAATAAAGAGCGGAAAAACATTTTAAAAAAAAAAAAAAAAAATGGAGAACTATAATTTCCTTCCTTCGCCTCTCATCAAATACATGTAGATCTTATAGGGAAAGCGGTTTATATGAGCTTAATATCTGTGAGAAACATAAGGCTTTTCAACAATATTTTGCTATATAATATCCATGCCAGTACAGTTTGAAGGAAATTGATTGATAAAAATACAGCTTTAAAAGCATACCTCAGACATCTCGTTCGAATATTCTAGTTGTTCCGCTGGAAACTGCTGCTGCTGCTGCTGCTCTTGGCGTTGTTGTTCTTGTAATTGTAGTTGTTGGTGAAGATGTTCTTGCTGCTGCTCCTGCAGCAATTGTTGATGTTGCTGCTGAAGTTCATCGACTATATCTCTAACAGCATCACTATCATCCATTTCATCATCATCTTCAGGTTCATCTTCGATTATGTGCTGTGCCACATCATTACTGATTGTATGTGATAAGACACATTCATCGACTTCCTCCTCATTATCATCATTGATTTCGTCATCTTCCTGATCTTCAGTGCCCGATTGCAATATGTGCTGTTGATGCTGCGGCGCGGTGGACTGGTCTTGACTGGTATTTAAATATTTTTCATTTGTTTGGTGTAGTTTAAGACCACCAAAATTCCAGTCATGTTGCACATGCTGAAACATTTCGTTATGTCTGCTAGTGGTGCTAGTAGTGCTACCGCTGCTGCTCATTATATTACAGCCGTGTATTGGCTGTTGTTGTTCTTCCTGATGTAGCCGTTGTGGCTGATGATGTTGTTGCTGTTGTTGCTGTTGTTGTTGTTGTTGTTGTTGCTGCTGTTGTTGTAGCTGCTGTGGCGCCTGAAACAGCGTATTGGACATAGAGTTAGCAGCGGAAATTATTTCTTGCATGTCTGATGTTGTCACAGCTGACGAAGTAGTGGGCGATGATGACGTTGACGACGATGATGATGACGATGAAGACGAAGTTGTTGCAGATGAAATACTTGTTGGTAACATGGCTTTGTTGTTATCGTACAAGTTATCGCAATCATCTGAGCCAATCACTGTATAAAAATTATTGTTACTTGTTTAGCAAAACATTTTTTCTTCATTGAGCTACATTGGATATTTAGCAGTATTAATTTTTAAAGAAAGCAAAAAGTCATAGTACGGTAAAAATAATATAAAATCAAATTTGCGAGGTTACAAAAAAACTTAATTAATGTACGAAAACAATTTTAACGGATGATTTTGATTTTTGTTTTTTTTTTTTTTGTTTTGGAATACTTGCATTCAGAGAAAGGATTAAGCAAGAATTTGCAACTTTTAAAAAACATTAAGAGATAAGTTTTAAATCTAACGTATATATAGACCAAATTAAAGTTGTTAACTATAATAGAAAAAATATATTATTGTTTATATTTATATTTTTAAATTGGGCATTAGACCAATTTTAAACAAACAACAGAAGGCCGAATAATAACAACATTATTGTTTATATATTATAAACAAGTGCTATATTTAAAATTTCTAATAAAACCTATATAAAAATCATTACTTTTTTTATATTATTAGTTTTGTATCGCAATGACGTAGTTTTAATATGTTAGGATTAAGTTGTAGTCTTCCTAACATACAAATTTTGTAACTTTTCACTCACGAAGTTTCCTATAACCAAGTGTGAGTCAGTGGAAAATGTACAACCTTTTGTTTATTCATGAACGATTTTAATAATTCCGAATAATATAAATTTTAAGTTGTTGCCACATTTAAATATATTAATTTTTAGCACTACAGCAATTTGTTTAATAAAAACAAATCATAGCAATCCCTTTAAAAAAATTTCGTTAAATGACCCACCAACTCATCAGCAGTCTTCTGTGATTTTTGAAGTCTACTAACTTAAGAAAATACTAAGCACAAGATTCGTCAAAACTAATGCGGAATTATATGTGTCTTTCAATATAAAGTAGAATTTTTTACTACCTTGACCTTAACGGTTTGTTATAATACTTAAAACATAATGTTGTTTTACTGATAATAAATCATAGATGACGTGAATATATGCTTCAACTTATTAATTTTTAAAATTTTCTTGTAGGGCTCTCAATAAAACTGTATGCATAAACTTTAATTAAAAAATGTTATTAAATTATTAAAGCTGGTTTAAAGTTTCTTTCCGAAATCTTCCCATAATGAGCGTTAGCTAATTTTGAAGGTATCGCAACACAGTTCTTTCTTTACGTCCAATTTATATTACAATAAATTAAAAATCAAATTTACAAGAATAATCTACAATAATAGCGATCATACATTAAAAAAATAATGCAAATTAAAATAAAAAAAATTTAGAAACCAATTCAAAAACATGCCAAAAAAGAAAAATAAATAGACCAAAAAATTTTGAATTTTTATAACAAATGGTATATTTAACAGCGAAAATAGCAAAATAAAGCGTGTATTTTGTACAATGTTTTGTAAGTATTTCCATAACTTAATGTTCAAATTGTGTAAATAATCTTACCATGATCGAGTGAACTGGAGAATATAAAGTCGCCTTCATTGAGATTATTTTTATTGCCTGTAGGTGCAGCACTTATGGCAGTTGAATTCTGTACGTTTAGAGTGTCTGTAAAAGAGAAAATGAAATTATTTAATTATTTAATATAAATTTAATAATGATAATTACCCCCACTGTCAGTGCTAGCATCACCAGACTGCAAAACATAGTTTTCGGCATCAGCAAAGTTTTGTTCTATTAAATCAACGGCGTCACCGCCACGTGGAGATTCGTGAACCGCTGCTACTATTTGTTGAAGTTCAATTGTTTGATTCGACGACGCTGCAGTAATTTTTCCAACTTCATTGAAGGCATCCTTCATACTATCACAGGTACTATTGATGTTGTTAATAATATTTTGATTTGTAGTTGTTGTTGGTTGTATTTGAGCGAAATATTGCAGTTTTGCAGTCGGTGTAGCTGCTAATTCCAACTCTGATTCTGTTGTAATCTGTTGTGTTGCAGCTTTGAGATGTTCTTGTTTCTGCAGGAAGTGCAGATGCAACTGCTGTTCGACGGCAGCATAACTGTCTAGAATTTCTTGTGTAAATGTGGTATTTTGCACAATTGCGTTGCAGGAAGATGTTTCATCTTCAGCTACTTCTTCTGCTACCTCAAGCTCTGCAGTTGATGATGATGCTTTTTGGAAATTTGTCGTTGTTGTTGTTGGTGCAGCGGAAGATACAGCACAAGTTACAAAATTAGTATTACTTTGTTTAGGAACATTTTTATTTGTAATTTCTATTTTCAGTTGTTTGCTTTCCATATTATAACTGTCAGATAGTTCACCATCTTGTTGTTGTTGTAATTGTTGTTTATTGTTATCACTTTCGATGGCAGTACCAGCAGAAACTAAAGCACTTGCTGAGATACTATCTGAGGAACGCTTTGTGCCGCGTTTTTGTTGCTTAGCTTCATGTTCATATAAATTTCCTTGCATGCGTAGCAGATCAAAAACCGACGGTGGTTCTCTTTTTATAGATGTTTCAATGCCCTCCGAATCAACAAAACAACCTTGATCTACTGCATCTATTTTTTCATACTGCAAAGCAAAGTAAAAACAATTCATCATATAAAATCGATAATAAAGATATAATCGTAAATGTACTTAATCAATATAAGAGATGATAAAAACGTTTAAGATCTAGAAAGACTAATCAAGACTTACATGGTAGTTAATTACTTATGGGCAATTATTTAAATCTATTTTCCATTCATTTAAAAGAAGATGGCATAGGCTAAACTTATTGAGATGCTGAAATAAGCTTTGATAAAAAGCTGCTTGGCTTTTGATCTGACTTTAATCCTCAATATATAAAGATGCTAGGTTTAACCCTTTAAACGGCAAAAATAAAGATGTTTTTCACAAATTTCTTAAAAAACTACTGTATTCGTAAAATACTCCTTCCCTCTATTCCGAACTTGGATTCAATCTTTCGCGAAAGATCTTTTCGGACGTCAGCTCCAAGCGTCATCATTTGGTTATTTGGAGTAGTGAATGAGTTAAAAAATTTAAGCTATATTTTCAGGTCGAGGCAACATCCCCTATTCAGACAATTATTGACGGAGAGACCATGGGTAAAATAAAATTTAAAACATTTTCCCAACATGATCCATTTATTGAACAAGAGATATTATAAAGCTTCATCACCTACGGGTACTTCGCCACCTATTTTTGAAGCGGATTACAAGGACTGAATTATTCTAGTAATCTTCGCTATGTTTTTGAAAATGTGTAAGTATTTTCAAGAAACAATAACAATTACGGATTATATGCAGAACAATTTTAGAAGTTCAAAGCTTTTATTTTTAATGACAAGTAGAAACTAGAAAGGAGATATGATCATTTTCTAAAAATTTTAGCATATGCTTGGTTCGAATGGGGAATAGGCGCAGTATATTCCATGCTTATCGGAAGTATTTTGTGATTTGCTCAACTAACTAACTATTATAAGATGTTGAATTTTAATTTTTTAATATATTCAATTATTATACTCACCATTTCAGTCTGTTTATCACATTTCAATTCATCTTTATTTCTTTGTTGCAGGTGGGTACTAATTTTCTCTTCTTTGCAGACATATTCTTTACCGCTTGCGGAATTTTCACTTTTGTCTGTGTCTTGCTTGGTTAGAGTTATTGGTCTTACCACTTCCAATACTTCCGTAGCCTTATTGTGTTGGTCTAAACGGCATTCTATTATTGATTTAGTTTCCTGTTTTACCTCCAAGGATGGAGTCTCCTTGATATTTAACGCATTGCTGGTTGCGTTTACGATTGTTGCTGTTAGCGCGCCTTTTGATTCTAACTTAAATTCAAGTTTTTGTTCGCCAAGACTTTTACAACTTCCACTACCGCTACTGCTACTGTTCGTTATTGCTATATTGCAGGTATCAATACTACTTTTATTGCTACTAATACTAGAGTTACTGCTGCAGGCCCGGTTTGCTGCCTTTTCGCCCCATATTGGCTCAAAATGTTTAAGCTTCCACGGATCTAACTTATTCTTTTCGCGTTCAGCTTCTGTTTTGAGTTTAACCTGATTCTCCGGAGTGAATTCACCTTCGGACAAACGCTCTCGCCACTCAAGACAAGCACGTGCAAAGAATTCATTGTTTAGGTTTGAAGTACCTAAACGTATGGCTTCTATCGGCATTGTGGTTGCATTGGTTTGTTTTCGCTCCATTTCAATTGCCTCACGATCCACGCTTGGCAATAGTTGAATAAGATTATATTGATAAAGTGGCGGGAGCATGGAGAATGTTTGCTTATTTAATAAAGCGCGCAAATTTGTGGAAGCTAGTATGGAGTCGGGAGTTTCCAAGTCTATTTTGCCGTCTTTTGTTTGTTCGATTTGTGCTGCAGTTGAAATCTTCTTAGATGAACGTCGACGTGGTTTCAGACTGAAGCCTGGAATAGACGCTAGAACTTCACGCATTGTTGATGCTTGTGTTATGGCAGTTGTTGAAAAAGTTGTTGCTGTAGGTAATGAGATTGAAGTTGCTAGTGTGGCGGTAGCAGCAGCTGCCGCTGCTGCGGCAGCTTTTGCTTGTTGTTGCTGCTGTATACGTCGACTGCTACTTGTACGACTGGATGGACTGATGGATGAGTGGGAGGTGATCGTTGTTGTGGTCATGACGGCGGCAGCTGTTGTAGCTGTAGCTGTTGTTGCTGTTTTCTTTTCAGGTGGAATCGGTTTGACGATTATTCGCGGTATATGTCGTCTGGAAAAAATAGATTAATTAAAATGATTTCAAATAATTTGGGATTATTTGAGAAACCATTACAATGTTTTTTTTTAGCTTTCGTTAAATAAAAATTATTAACATAGTTTTTGAGGTTATTTTTCTTTTAGGTTAATAAAATTTTGGTTTTTCTTGCTCACCGAAGGCTATGGGTGTGTTTGACCGTTATATGATCCTGCAACTGTGATTGTTGTTCCAACGTTGAGTCCAAGGCAAGTGGATCTTTTTCTTCTTCATCATCAATGAGATTTATGTGCGATGTGGCGGCTTCCATAATAACAGAAGAATTATATTTTTGTTCTGAAGCTGCTGTCGCCGCCGCCGACATTGAATGATTGGTATCAGTGTTTGTTGTTGTAGTTGTGGTGGTAACTTTGGAAGATGAATTCGTTGCGTATTGTATTGGTTGGAATGCTGTTATTTCGGTAATGTTGGTTGGAGTCGTTGCTGTTTTCATATTTTGCCCCAACAGTACAGAATTATGTTGATGCTGTTGAAAGGCGTTATAAAACTTCTGTTGGCTACAATTAATACTCCTCTCTCTATCTTCCGGAGCAACATCATATTCCATTTCCAGTTAATAAACGTTTTAAAAATTTACGAGTAATAATTTAAATATCTGAAAATTTAAGTAAATATTTATATAATCAACTTTTAGTGTAAAGAAATAATACAAATCGAATAACTACTTTGGTATTATTTGTTGAGTATTATATATAAAAGTATTATATTTTTATTATTATATATTATTATTATATATATATATATTTAGTTGAGTATTATATATAAAACTTCTAAAAATGCATTCTTGTTTTTTCTTTGAACCCGCAATAACTATTTCTTTTCGCTTTCTTCACATATTAACAAAACAAATGAAAAAAACAAAATCTAAGAATCATCAGAATTTTCCAATGAAAAGAGTCTTTCTTAAGTTGGTTCTTAAGAATTGATCAGTTTCAAATAAACACAGTTAAAACTTCTAGGAAACACGGTTAACAGATATTATTTTGAAATTTAGCTGTTTTACCGAAGAAATTACTGCTCAGCGAACGAATTGATCTGCAATGCGAGGTTTCCCTTGGCCCTAAGGAAATATTGTATCGACAAGCTTAGTAGGCCGCCCGACTGAACCTGCGGAATATGCGGGCTGTTGACATCTTATAATAAAGTGACATCTTCCCATGGTAATACCTGCATAAAAAGTTTAAGCACTCAACAATGCGTCGATGCCAAAGACAATTGAGAGAGTATAAAATCATTCATTCCCTATAAAGTATATATAGGGAAAAATCCAGACATATCCAAACATATATCACAAAAATCCAGAAACTCCAAAAAAGATGATTTACGTAAATGAAGATCGATATGCCTAGAACCACATGAGCTGGTTATTCTTAAAGATCAACACTGTTTGCATAAAAGTGTTATTAAAACATTAGATTGTGAGTTGACACATTGAGTCTACCTTAAGATGCTATTAAGATAAAGATAAAAAAAAAATAATAAACTTAATAAACTTAAGATAAATAAAATAATACAAATAAACTGGTCATTTCAGCCCTTGAAAGGACTTTGACCGAACTTCTTATAATCAAGTTGTGTTGTGTGTGTTATTAAATGTTTGTACACAATTGATCGAGAACTGGACCTACTAGCTTTATGCCGACTCCGAACGGCTAATGTGCATTTCTCAAGAAGCCTCTACATGGCATTATTTACTCTCTGAGGTTTGCCATTATCTGCAGAGAGGAGACGGCCGAACAGAAAAATTAATACAATTGAAAAATTTTCTGCGTCAGATGGAATTGAACTAGGGTGCTCTGGCGTATGGGTCATGCATTCTACCCACTGCGCCGCGGCCGCCATAGATGCACTTAAGATGCTATTGTCTCCCGCAAATGAAGTATTGAATGTAGTCAACGACAGAATATTGTTAAAGAAACCAGAAAAAGTAGGTGATAGAACTGAATAGAAGATTTTCTCTGGACGAAATGCCCTCGACTTATTGTTAGGACTATTTGTGCGGGAATTTTTAAACCAAAGCAATCCTCTTGGGGTATCATTTGGCTATTAAGGTATCATTTGAATAACATAGTCATAGTACATAGATAGGTAGGTTGTGGTCATTACAACAATAATTTGGGAACTGTTGGGGAACAATCCAAGGATGATGTTAATTGAGTCAAGGAGAGTAAAGTTGGTTAAAAGTGGGTTCCTTTACTAAAGCTATTATAAACGCAACAAATCTCACATTTACAAATGTAACTCTGAGCTCCACCCATTTCATTTTTATATTCCGCTGCTACTGATATTCTTCATCCGTGATGATTCTAATTTTATTTACGTAACTAGAATGGTTGTTTTTTAATGGATGATTAAGTAAAAATTGGGCCGGTGAAAAAATATCAAAAATTTTTCATAAAATAATTTGGGCCGTTTTTAATTTATGCCATAAGCCGGGTACAAACAATGAACATTTTATTAAAACGCTATATTTGTCACGTATTGTTAAGATTGTTAAAATAGAGAGTATGGGGAGAACAGCATCTAATGTTGTAAAAACCATATGTTTGCTGTCAATATTACGCGTTCTGTTGCGGACTTTTGAGTGCATTAAGTTAATTGCAACTTCACATAGAACTGAACCTATATTTTATGAAAATATCTTATGAACAATTTGGTGTTCAGTAAAGTACCAAAACACCAGTGTTTATTTACACTATTTGTAAAGAACTTCCCCAATTTGTTCCGAAAATACTAGCTAAAAAAAATCTATAATTTCCGTGGAGCTGCCCCTGTAATGAAAGAAAACTAAAATTACAAGCCTTTGAAGAATTTACCTACCTACATAAAAGTTCACATTGCATGTTTGGACTATGTGGCCACCATTAGCTGAACTATCCTCTGCAGAAAACACCTTATTGGACACGAGTTTTAGTTATCCGCACTGTTTGCAAACGTTGCTTTATGTTAGTGCAAGAATGTTTGGTTGCCGTTATAACCAAGTTGGTGCTGCAATCTTTTTGGTACTTACGGCTTGGTTGACAAGCCCTTTAATAATTTTTTCGTGCCCAGGCTGCTACTACTGCTGCTCCTTCGTATATGCACTGCGTTGTTGGTTGGTTGTGGCTGGGTTCGTTCCTCGTTTTCGTGTCTAATATTTCTCTGTCCGTCTTCGTTATTTCGTTGACTTTGTGTTTTTTTTTTCTTAGTTTTGATTCCTCCTTCTCCTTTCCTACATATTATTCTTCTGTACTTTGCCTTTGCAAATAATTTTTTTTTACAACACAATTTCTTTACTCTTCTTTCTTATATGATCGCCTCTATATGGAAAAAAGCCTTTGTCAATCCTTTTAGTTCTTTTTTTCCTCTAGTTTTCCGTAATATTTTCTACACAAATTTCCACTAATAACTTTTGACGCCGCACTTTGTATCCATTTCGTTTCACTCCAAATTTATTTCATGAAATTAATTCATCGCAAAATTAGCATAAAAATACGTAAGGAAAATGAGAAAAATCCAAACACAATCGAACAAACAAAAGCGCAGAGAAAAACACTATTTTTTATTGTTTTTTTTTTTTTTCTTTGACAACCCTACGTAATCCTCTAGCGCCAACTCCTTCTATCTGCACTTTATTACGAGTTAAAATTCTTAAATGAAAACTTGTTGTCTCTTTTTGTATGCCTTGTGCAGCGAAGTCGCTGCAAGTGTACGAATAATTTTTCCTTTCAATTCAATTTGTTTTTAATATAAGTCGTTTGTTTTAATAAGAGAGTTATTAAAAAAAACATACAAGTAAGTTAAATAACACAAATTTATTATTTTGAAAACATTTTAATTAATTTAATTCAATTCCATTGGATTTACACTCTTCACAATTTTCTTTCCGTCGCAGTAAATTCGATTCACAGTCTTTGCTGTTTCTTATTCTTTTTCGATATTAGCTGGTTTCGAAACAGTGATGCATAAGCACCAGTTCAATATAGAAATATTTTGTTTGTTAAACATTGTTCAAGAAATAACTTCTTTCTTGTTATATATATGTTAAGAGCACAATAATAATGGGTATCGCGAAATGAAAGGAACTTTTTTTGTTTAAAAAAACCATAACAGGCGGTATGCATGTGCAATATTTGATCTCATGAAAAATGTTATGATATCTATATCGCAAGTGTAGACGGCTTATTTCACGCAATTGGTGGTCTCATGAAATTAATCTCTTGAAATATTTTTTAAGATATATTTCGTGAAATAGCCGTCATTTTTTTAACCTTTTCAGTAAAATATGTATGTACAAGAATATAAAATGGAGCGGTGTATGAATGAAATCATTGAGTTGCTGAGCAATTATAAGCAATTCGATTGCTTATGGATAATACAATATTTGCCATCCAAACCAATCCTTATTTTTGCCATTCGATAATTTACTGCCCAATTATATGAGAAAACAAATATATATGAGAGAAAATTTAAACAGCCCTCATATAAAATTTGTACCAATAATATTTTATTAAAAATATATATCAAAAGTTCTTCTACCGTTCTATTTTGTCATATATAGTATTAGAAGACATATAAATTTAATATTAACGTTTGAAAAGAAATAATTCGCAAATAAAATATGATTTTTTTGATTGTTTTGGACAAGTATCTTAAATATTTGCTTAGTCAATATAACCATTAAACAATGGATAAGTTCTAATAAAAACTTCTGTATATTTCAGTAATATTACAGAAATTTTCTTTCAAAATCAATATTAATTTTTCTATGCGTTATATCGAGTTTCGATATATTGCATACAAAATTTGTTTATCCATTTTAAGATTCTTGTTCAATTTAAAACAATTTTATTTAAACTCATAAGTGTGATATGCACACCCAAAAAAGTGTGCATATCATTATTATGATTGACAAATCCGACTAAACTTACTTGGGAATTATACGTTCACTTTTTACCCATCAAATTGCAATACACTCAAATTCTTCACTTACACACTCCCACTTTTTGAACTTAACCACCAACTTGTTTTAAATATGTTTTAAATATATAAAACTTGACGGTCAAGCAATAAATTTACAAGAAGTATGATTAAAGATTCTGCCACAGTAAAACAATGAATAAGACTTATTAAAAATAATGATGTGCTGCAATTCATAGAACTATTCAGAATCCATGAAGTTCTATGGAATATGAATCTTTCATCATATAGATGGAATGCTTTAAAAATAATTTATGTTATTTATTTCTTGTAGCCCTTTCAAGGAGGCGAACATTTTCAGTTGTTTCCTAGGCAACGGCATCTTGAAAATAAAATTGACTATCAAGTTGCGTGCAGACTACGTAACAGCCGTCAACGCAAATTAATTTTGGCAAACAAATGTGTTATCAACTTGAAAGCAAAATATTGAACATGTTTATGCAGCGTTACCATAGAAATAAAATATAAGGAAGTGGTGTTCTACTCACACACTCTATGCGTGTGTTGAAGAATTTTTCAAGCAAGATAGAGCACGATTTTTTGACATAAGCTCTTGCACATCAAAACAAAGAAAATGAGTGGTGAAAAAACATTAAAATATTAAATAATTAGCGATTGTCATCGCTATAAATTGGTTTGAAATGAAAATAAATAAAATAAAAAATTAAATAAGCATGCGTTGTGCCGTGAAAAGTTGTGAAAGTTCACAAAAAACACATAATAAGGTGGTTTAGTTTCACAGGTAATCTTGCTTTATAGCTTGTTGGTTTCCCGCCATTTGTGTGCATGAGTCATGTGCAAGAGCTTCTGTCAAAACAAAAGTTCAGCTTCATGAGCGCATTTATTCCTTAGGGTGGCAAACATTAGGGCCCTAATTTTTTTTTTTGATTGAAGATAAGTTTTAATCAGGGACCGTAACTGTTATAAATTTCTTCAAAAAAGTCAATAAATAATGGTTATTTTTACCGATTTTTTTGTTTTTTTTTATTATTTACTTTTATTTATTCGGTCAAAAATACCAGTTAAAATATGTTTATTTTTCGGTTAAAAATAGAAGTTAATATATGACTTATTTTTTCGGTAAAAAATTTATATATGACAGTGATATCCTATATTAAATACTAGGTTACCCGGTACACAATTTTTGCACTCGAAAATATGCTAATGAGCCGAACGACTAGTCGTACCATTTGTGCCGTATTTCATGGGACGTGCCGTATTTTGCAAGATTTTGTTAAGTGTCCTGCCGGGAAAAAATTTTTCCCGTATTTTTGGCATTTTTTGTAAAATACCTATGATTTCAAATACAATAAAAATTAAATAATAAAAATACGTCTGAACACCAAAAAGTTTTCGCCTTTATTTACGATATAACCTAATGCGACCCTGTTTGAATGTTTATGTATTTGCATTAACTTCATTGTATTTGTAAAATACTTCATTTCTGTTCAACTTCACCGCTTCCTTATCTCTTAGTTCTTTGAGCGTTACTAATTAATCGAGTGTTCTGCAGCCCTGATTTTTTTCGAACATACAGGTTGTGTAATTTTCCTACAGAGGGAGATAAATTCTGTGCTACGTTCGGTAACTTTTTTGCAGCTTTGTTTATACACGATTACAGTAGGTCTGTTTCCGTACTCGATTCTAGTAACTTGCAATGTGCTAGAACGTGTTTCCGTACTTTTTCTAGCTCAAAAGAGAGAAGAAGAACAAGCATAAAAGCGCTCTCTCGAGCTCGAAAGTAGCTCGAAGTGTGCTGGAAGAAATTACTTCGAGCATTATAAGAACAAGCATGAAGAAGAACAAGAAACTGTCAAATTGATTTTTTTCTTTATTTACGTTGTGTGGCGGGAAATAAATTTACAAATAGTGAAATACAAATTGCAAATAAATATAAATAAATTAATAATAAATTAATTTGAAAGTTGATAATCGATAATTGGCGTAAATAAATTTGGCACTGCTTACGTTTTATAGGCAATCAGCTGTTTTTGTGCTGGAAACTAGCTAGAAGTCGTTTCCGTACTTTTGATACTATTCTCAAATTTCATTTTACGCTCCCAGCTCGAACTTTACTCGACTTTTACTCGACATTGTGTACGGAAACACACCTACTATTATTTACATTGCTCATGACCATGGTATAATATATAATACAAGATAGCATTGACAACTGCTTATTTTCTCTTCTACAAGAAAACATCTCCTGTCAAAAACAGCTATTTGTGTCAATGGATCTGCAGCAACTGCGGTTGTTGTTTTTTTCACGTCAACGTTTTCAACATTGTTTGTGTTTTCAATGGCGGATTGTGAGCGCTCTTATATTGAGTATACTTTTTGACAGAAGATGGTTTCCCAAGCAACTGTGGTTTTATTTAATTAACACATAAAATGCTGTGTTCAAAAATAGATAAAAAGATTTCGTTGACTAAAACCGATCGCAAAGGACTGGCCTGAAAGCAACAAATTATCGAAAATATGTGAAGAAAATATCTTCACATCTTTGCCTATCAGGTGCACAATATGCCCAATAATTTGCTGAAAGATCTACGACAAGAATGGAAAGCAAACTCAAGATTTATCTTTGGTAAAAATCATATCATGCAAATAGTTTTAGGACGCAAAAAAGCGGAAGAAGTTAAAACAGATTTGCACAAGCTTTCCAACAGTCTTGCGCGATAGGATGGTCTGCCACTGAAACGCCAAAGCAAGATGTTCTTGATTGGACCAAATATTACTGAACGGTAGAATATGCTCACAGTGGTTTTATAACCACAGAAACAGTGATATTAAAAGAAGGTCCACTTGAAGATTTTGCACACTCACCGGAGCCACATTTGCTTTCACTCGGTATGTCTTTTAAATTGCAAAGGGAATTATAACATTCTATAGTGACTACACCGTGTGCGAAGAAGGAAGAGTATTGACACCAGCGAAGGCTCGCATACGCAAGCTAATTGCGCATCATATAAAAAAAGTAGTTTAGGTTCATTTTAAATTTTATTTAATCTGTCAATGATGCATATGTTCAATTATTTATACTAATAAAGTTGTTTATTTATATATTAAAAAATAATTGTTTAAAATTTTTCCAAAACTTTCTGGTTCGTTCCTGCAATCATATTTTTGTTAAAATGTTGGAGCATTTTCACAACATAAAAATAATTTTAAGAAATCTGTCAATTTAAATGCGAATTAAGGGCTTCTACGTAGTTTGAACACTTGACATTTGCAAGAATTTTCGAACTTCTAAATGCGCATTTAAAACTCAGTCTGAACATAGTATAATGCGTTCAGAAGGCACACACTCAACAGTTGCACAACCGTTGTGCCTGCTGAACATAGCCATTGATACAGACTTGAAATCAACTTTTTTAGACTTGACGAAAGCTTTCACAATGGTCAAGAATTGAATTCAAATTCATGCCTTCTTTGCTTCTTTTCTATGATCTCTTTTACATTGGTCAAGACTTGAAATCAAGTCTGTGAGTTTGTAGGCAATTCTCCGCATATCGGAAGCGACGAAAGGCCAAGAGAACACTTGGGCTGTACTGTAAATTTTTTGGCAATTTTTTGTATTCCTTTTGTACTTTTCGCTGTTTTGACAAAACGCTTCACTTTGTTTTTCGTTTGTTTGCGTGCGTTTGGCTTTCTGTAGGTAAAAGTTGTAAGGCTGTGTGATTGTTGCTGTTTTGGGTTGTTGCCTTCTTTGTTTTCATATTGTCTTGTTGTCAACATACTTGAGCTCATACCTAAAGCTCAAATTTGTTTTTAATGGAAGTTCTGTTATGCAAAACCTAACCATTTTTGTATATTTATATTTAATTTTCGGCTTCGGTAATCGAATAGGTAGTGTCTCGGCCAGGCTATAGTCCTATGCTTTCATCTTTTTGCGTTTTTTTTTCCTTATTTTTAATCAACTTGCATTAAAAATGTATTAATATTTTCGTATTAAAAGGTGTCGTTGGTGGTACAGAAGTTGATAGATAGGAATACCTTACAATGAAATGTTTCTTCCCACCTTGCTTAGAACATCTTATACTATGTTTACACTAAGGCAGAAAAGCCGCTTTTCGTACAATAATGACTTTTCAGCTGAAAAGCTACATGATATTAAGTTTTTCTCTATAAAAAAATGGTCAAATGAAAACCATATTTTTGAGTACTTTTCAGCGAAAACTCCGAAAAGCTAGAAAAAAAAACATGATTTGAAGTAATTTTTTTGAAGTAAAGTCAAAATCCATTGCTAAAATTCAAGCTGTTACTGATATTTGACATTTCGTCGGTCTGTTTTTTTATGTGTATACTTGTAGCCAATAGGAGCATCTTATTTTTTGTGAACAATGACACAAAGCGCAATAATAACAAACATATGACTACTGTGTGTCAAATGAAAAGCTGCTTTTTAAGTGTGAACACCTTTTTTTCAGCTGAAAAGCGGCTTTTTGGCCTGTGTGTGAACATAGCATTACAAGATAATTTGGAATATAAAATATATCCAAAAATAAATATTTTATGACTTAATTTACTAATTCAAAATTAGTATTTAGCTCAAGGCTTACTTGTTATAAAAAAATATAAGTCCCAACAACAATTATTTCTTTTAATTAAAAAAAAAACTGAAGACTGGATTGGACCAGAAGATTGGTGACATTTGTATTTAAAAATTCTATGCAGTCAAGATTTTCAAATTTTGCATTTTGTTTAAATTCAATGTGATATTAAAAATGATATCGTAAAAATGTATATCGATAATTGTGACAAATCGACTGCAAACTTCTTGTTGATGTTTCTGAACGCACCAACCTTTGACAGTTCACTTTGTTTTGTTGTCAATTAAAAATGCACGCATTTGCTTAAAATTTTGTCTTAGTTTAATATTAAATAACAACATTAACAATTGAAAATAAATTATAAAAATGTTTTCCATGTGCAAGCAGACGCATCCCTCCAGCACGGTGGAGTTTGCGATATCATGTCGCTTCTTCAATAATATGGAAGAGAATCTAGTGGTAGCCGGCGCGAACGTGCTGAAGGTGTACCGAATCTTTCCTTTCATGGATGTCAATAATAAAACTAAGAATATAAATGATCTGCGAAGACCAAAGATGAAATTGGAATGCCTAGCCACCTATACGCTATACGGTAACGTTATGTCGCTCCAAAGTGTATCGCTGTCTGGTTCTTTGCGAGATGCACTGCTCATCAGCTTCAAAGATGCTAAATTGTCGGTAGTGCAACATGATCCCGATATATTTGCTTTGAAAACATTGTCGTTGCATTTTTTCGAAGAAGAGGACATCAAAGGAGGCTGGACAGGACGCTATCATGTGCCAATGGTGCGTGTAGATCCGGACAATCGCTGTGCTATAATGTTAGTATATGGAAAAAAATTGGTGGTACTCCCTTTTCGCAAGGACAATAGTTTGGATGAAATTGAAATGACCGATGTTAAGCCTATAAAGAAAACGCCCACCCAGCTAATATCCAAAACTCCGATTTTAGCTTCATATTTAATAACATTGCGTGATCTGGATGAAAAAATTGACAATGTCATTGATTTGCAGTTTTTGCATGGCTACTATGAACCCACGTTGCTTATACTCTATGAACCCGTGCGAACATTTCCAGGTCGAATTGCAGTCCGTTCCGACACCTGTGTTATGGTTGCTATATCTTTAAATATACAACAGCGAGTACATCCTGTTATATGGACTGTTACTGGGCTGCCATTCGACTGCCTACATGTTTTTCCCATACAAAAGCCAATTGGCGGTTGTCTTGTGGCTTCCGTTAATGCCATCATTTATCTAAACCAGAGCGTTCCGCCTTATGGCGTGAGCCTGAATAGTACTGCCGATCATAGTACGACATTTCCACTGAAGCCACAAGATGGTGTTAAGATCAGTTTGGATGCCGCCAAGTTGGCTTTTATAGACACCGATAAGCTGGTAATTTCCATAAAAACTGGGGAGCTATATGTGCTCACGTTATGCGTCGACTCAATGCGCACTGTGCGCAATTTTCACTTTAATAAGGCAGCCGCCAGCGTGCTCACCAGCTGTATTTGTGTTTGTCACGCGGAGTACATATTTTTGGGTTCCCGCTTAGGCAATTCGCTACTGCTGCATTTCACCGAAGAGGATCAAAGCACAGTCATAACGTTGGACGACACCGCTGAGGTCGCATTAAACAAGGAAGATGAGCACAAGCGTCGCCGCATTGAAGACGAGGAGCTGGAAGTTTATGGTACAGGTGCCAAAACTTCTGTGCAACTGCGTAAATATGTCTTCGAGGTTTGCGACAGTTTGTTGAATGTGGGACCCATAAGTTTCATGTGTGTCGGTGAACGCATTGAACTTGAAGAAGATGGCGTTACTCTTCAGCAACAGTCTGAAAATTTATCCGAGTTGAAAATGGAGATTGTCGCCTCGACTGGACACAGCAAGAATGGTGCTTTATGCGTTTTTGTCAACACGGTTAGTCCGCAAATTATCACCAGTTTTGAGTTGGATGGTTGCCTAGATGTTTGGACGGTCTATGACGATGTTAGCCGCAAGACAACGCGCAGCGATCATCACGACTTTATGATTCTTTCCCAACGCTCCTCGTCGCTCATACTTCAGACTGGCGTTGAGATCAACGAAATTGAAAATACTGGCTTTAGCGTCAATCAGCCAACCATATTTGTAGGCAACCTAGGTAACAATCGCTTCATCATTCAGGTGACCACAAGAAATGTGCGCCTGCTACAAGGCATACGGTTGCTTCAAAATGTGCCTATTGAGGTGGGTTCGCCAGTGGTGCAAGTTTCCTTGGCTGATCCTTACGTTTGCATTCGCGTACTCAATGGTCAAGTCATCACACTGGCCTTGCGTGAGACAAAAGGCTCGCCACGTTTGGCCATCAATAAGAATACCATAAGCAGCACACCACAGGTCACCTCATTGGCTGCCTACAAAGATCTCTCGGGTCTATTTACCTCGAAGGGTGACGAATCTATTAGCTTGAGTGGCGCTGGCGCTGCTGGCACCTTCTATGCTGGTGGAGGTCTGGGCTATATGAAGGCTGAACCACACATGAAAATTGAGGACGAAGAGGATTTGCTGTACGGTGAAACGGGCAGCAGTTTCAAAATGAATAGCTTGGCCGAATTAGCCAAGCAGTCGAAGCATAAAAATACCGACTGGTGGCGACGTATGATGCCGCAGACAAAACCAACCTATTGGTTGATCACAGCGCGTGAGAGTGGTACCCTGGAAATTTACTCCATGCCGGATCTTAAGCTGGTCTATCTTATCAACGATGTGGGCAATGCCAACATGGTGCTCACAGATTCTATGGAATTCGTGCCGGTGCCACTTAATCAGCAGGAAAACAGTAAAGCTGGTATCCTGTTGAACTGCATGCCTCAGCACTCAAATTCACCCATGCCACTGGAAATTAATTTAGTCGGTTTTGGCGCCCAGGGTAATCGGCCGCTTCTATTTATACGCACTAGACTAGAGTTGTTGGTCTATCAGGTGTTTCGCTATCCCAAAGGTCATCTTAAGATACGTTTCCGCAAACTGGAAAGTCTTAATTTGCTCGATCGACAGCCGACGCGCATGGATATCGACGATGACGAAGAGGAGGGTGCCGAGAAAGGAGCGGAGCAGTATAACCTCCAAGAACGTTACATAGCTAAAATACGCTGCTTTTCAAACATAGCCGGCATGAATGGCGTCATGGTGTGCGGCGTCAATCCCTGCTTTATATTCCTCACCTCCAAAGGTGAACTCCGTATACATAAGTTTTTTGGACAGCGTCGCATGCGTAGTTTTGCCGCCTTCAACAACGTCAATTGTCCGAACGGTTTTCTCTACTTTGACAGCACTTACGATCTGAAGATTTCCGTGCTGCCCACCTATCTCACGTATGATGCTCACTGGCCCGTTAGAAAAGTGCCCATACGCTGCACACCGCGCCAAATAGTCTACCATCGCGAGAACCGTGTCTATTGTCTAGTTACCCAATCCGAGGAATTTTCCAACAAATACTATCGCTTTAATGGCGAAGACAAGGAGCTGACTGAAGAAAATAAGGGTGAGCGTTTTATGTATCCAAATGCTTCGAAATTTAGTATAGTACTTATTAGTCCAGAGACATGGGAAGTGGTGCCAGATGCTTCCATAGATTTTGAAGAATGGGAACATGTTACAGCTTTTAAAATAGTCAAGCTCGCCTATGAAGGCACGCGCTCTGGGCTTAAGGAATATCTTTGTATTGGTACTAACTTCAACTACAGTGAAGATATAACATCGCGTGGCAATATATACATTTACGATATTATCGAAGTAGTGCCCGAACCAGGCAAACCGTTGACAAAATTTAAATTAAAAGAAGTTTTTAAAAAGGAGCAAAAAGGTCCCGTCTCTGCCATATCAGATGTGCTTG
Source organism: Pherbina coryleti (assembly GCA_943735915.1). Lineage (NCBI taxonomy): Eukaryota > Metazoa > Arthropoda > Insecta > Diptera > Sciomyzidae > Pherbina > Pherbina coryleti. Next base: position 167,962,831 of record OX030950.1, on the reverse strand, counting down.
GTTTTCTGGTCACTGCTCTAGGCCAAAAAATCTACCTGTGGCAATTGCAAGACAATGATCTCATCGGTGTGGCTTTCATTGATACCAATATCTATGTTCACCAAATTATCTCCGTGAAATCGCTCATCCTAATAGCTGATGTTTACAAATCGGTGAGTCTGTTGCGGTTTCAGGAGGAATACCGCACGCTCTCCTTGGTCTCTCGTGACTTTAATCCACTCGAGGTCTATGACATTGAATTTATGGTGGACAATGCCAATCTGGGTTTCCTAGTAACCGATGCAGATGAAAATTTGCTCGTCTACATGTATCAGCCGGAGGCACGTGAATCTATGGGTGGTCAAAAACTTATACGCAAGGCAGACTACCACTTAGGTCAAGTGGTAAATACCATGTTTCGGGTGCAATGTCATCAGAGGGGCGAGAATAAAGCACACCAGCCTTTTATGTTCGACAAAAAACACTTAATCATCTATGGCACTTTGGACGGTGCCATCGGTCACTGTCTGCCACTTCCAGAGAAGCTGTATCGACGTTTTCTCATGTTGCAGAACGTTTTGCTGCTGCATCAGGTGCATCTCTGTGGTCTGAATCCAAAAGAATTTCGAACAATCAAAACTTCCAAGAAAATCTCACTTAATCCTTGTCGTTGCATTCTGGATGGTGATTTAATCTACTCATTCTCGCTTATGTCCATGTCCGAAAAGCAAGAAGTGGCCAAAAAGATTGGCGCTAAGACTGATGAAATACTGAGTGACCTTTTGGATATGCAGAGAATTTCAGCAGTATTTTGAATATACATTAGTTTAACATACTCTGTTAAGGAAATATGAATCCGGACATTTTAAAAGTCTAAAAGACAGTTGTGACTTTTTTAATTATTTGTCATTTATTTTTAATTATAAATAAATAGCCCGTAATTCCTTGATTATGTTGTGACATAATCCGAAAATTATTTTTATTTTTTTACTTTATTTGAAAGAATTTCATTTAAATAGTAAATTTGTTGTAAATTGAACATTTAAATAAGACTTGAAGAGTGTAGAAATAACTACAACTTCTTCGTTATCCAGAAGCAGTACCACCAATGGGTCCTATTAAAAGAGAACGCCGACTATGAAGTAGCTTTTGACTATTACTGGATCTAGAGAAAAATTTCAATTCCCCACTTAAAAAATCCACTTCAAAATTAGAAATTTTTTAATTTTATTAATTTCATATTTTCAGCAAAAAAATTAATCTGAATCTATCTTATGTATGATGTACTTTTACAGATTTCCTAACAAGAAATAAAACATGAAATGTTTCCTTCACTTGAGAAGTAACCATCGCCCATGCTCTGCATTTCACAAACAAAAAACACAGTTGCCCGAGGTCCTAGCTATAATAACTTTAATATTATAAATAAACACACCAGCGTTCTGAAATCACAAAATTTTATTTCCTTGCAGATTATTGCGCTGGTTCAGTTTAATGTGTGTTTGTCGTTTCTTTTCCTCTTTGAATGCTTCTTCATTTGCCTTTCGTTCAATTCTTCTCTCGTTGCGGTATTCGCGCATAAGGCGTTTGCGTTCCTTTTTCTCCTCAGGTGTCTCGTCTTTAGGGCGTATGGAGAGCACACTCAGTGTGGACAGCATTGATTTGGCGCATAGCGATTTGGGTCCGCCAGCAGCTGCAGGAGTCGAAGATTCTTCAGCTAATTTTGAAAGAGCTTTGGCAGTCAGCTGATTGCTATCAGCACCACGTAGTACATTGGTCGGCAATCCAGTCTTCGGATCGATTTCAATTTTTTGTGGCTCGGCACTAGTCGTGCTTGTAGCTGCACTATTACGGCGTTTACGACTGGGTTCATCAATTAACTTAGGATGATTATAAATATTAGAATATGTTGAGAGTATGGATTCACAATCCCATTTTTTTTCCTTTGGATCATCGACTTCATATTCAATGAGTTCTTCCTGCGGATCCTCTTCGCCTTCAACAACATTACGGTACTTTTCAAGACGTTCTTTATCCCATTCTTTGTTGTACTCATCTAGCTTGTTGGACCGTTTGAATTCTTTAAAGCAACCCAGCACATAAGGATGTTTCTGGCCCCAGCTACCTTCGATATCTTCCATGCCTAGATCGCCGAGCTCAGGATCATCATAGCTGGCGTAGAATTTTTCAAAACGATCATCGAGAAGAGACAACTGCTCATTGCGACGTATAACACTAGAAGACATTGAATATTCGGTGAAGCGTGATTTTGTTTCTTCGTCGGCAAAGCGTCTTTCGCGCATAAGCGGTGCTAAACGGTCCATGAGCTCTCCATCATCTTCATCGTCATCGCTTCCCATCAAATCATCTGAATCAAAGTTGTCTTCTTCGCCGGAATGCTCTTCATCAGTCCATTCATCGTCATCTCCATCCCCACCCATGGCCTGCAGTACAAAATTATCTTCTAGAACATTTGACTCATTTTCATAGTCGAAGTCGTCATCCAACGCAGCAACCACGTCAGGATCCCAGTCTGGGCGTGGACCAGGGCGTAGTGCTGCCTTATTTAGCATTCCCTCCTCTTCTTCGAATTCACTGGCAAATACTGAACTTGGGAGTTGCAGCTTGGGCGCCGTCGTAACTTTGCCCTCATCTATGCGTTTCTTTGCCTGATTTGGATTTTCCACATATTCCCAAACGATTTCCTGCTCTGGTTTTTTCAGGTGTTGCAAGTAGTCATAGTCATCATCATAGAGGATACCAAATTTACGTTGCTCTTCACGCCGCTTCGTTGGATCTGTTGACGCACCATCATTGGCCTGAGCTTGTTGATTTTTGCTAGGCGCTTCAAGTAGCACACGCTGCGGCGCAGTTTCATCTGTGATGAGTGGATCGTGTTGACTGCGATGCACAAGATGGAAAGTGACAGCTTTCTTGCGATCGATGAACGTTTTTTTGCCTTTGCCCTATAAAGAGTTGGTTATGTACTATATTGTATAAATGCAGGCGTATTTACCATGTTTTATTGAAGTAATTTTAGTTTTTTCGATCAAAATTAAGAAATTCAATAGACCAACAATAACGTGGTTAGCGAAAATAAAAGAATGGAGGAGAAAAACAAAAATGTGAAATGTCAAACATATTTTGCTTAATAAAATTCCCGCTAGATGACTAGTTAAAAAGTACAGCGATGGCCATTTAATTTTGAAAAAGTGATCTTATTTTACATTGTCCATCATTAAGGCCCCTATTAGGTACGACAACTCAACTTAAGTTGACGTGACTTAAGACACCTTAACTGAACTTTTTTGCCATATTACGCATAACATACATTTTCAGTTGAACTGTGGTGTAAAATTGCTGTTTCTATTGGAGCATGATTACACCGAAATTTTGACACTTTCGTTGAAATGAATCCGCTGTTCGCATTAATTTCAATTTTTGTGTATATGTATTGTGTTCACAAGTAATAAAGCAAGGAAATAATAGCATAGAGTAATAGAGTGGCAAGACATTTTGCTGTAATGCCAGCAGTCTGAGTTCAATCCTCGCATGTGACAAAGAATAAAATTTTCTCGCTTTGCTTTTATCTATTCTTTTTTTTTTTTTAACACATCGCTCCTTGGACTAACACATAAAAGAGCTTTTTTAACTATTTGTTGAAGTGCTTTTTAAACGATTTTTTAGTTGCATTTAAGAAGCGCATAACAAAATGTGTATAAAAATATAAGCTCCACAACTCTGAACTCTGAAAAGCGCATTCTCAAAGTAAGCGCTGTAAAATAATATATACATGATATGGATAATAATATATGCATATACATAACATATGTATTTATACTTTATTTTACTTACGTATTTTTATCCATTTTCACTCAATTAACAAAAAATAATAAACAAATAAAAAGTTTGTATGAAAAAGACGCTATATAACTAGCTCAAAGCAGATGTAAGTTTTTAACAGTTTTTACACTCGACACAGAGTTGCATTGTAAAACATAATACCACAAAAAATACATACACACCTCTGAGATACATACTTGTCAGTCGATAGACACGTATGTACCTCAAATGTGTAATAGACAATACAAATTTACAAATTACACACTCAACTTAAGTTAAGTTGTCGTACCCAATAGGGGCCTAAGTTCAACTTTTTCTATTTTTTCTATAACATATCCATCGGACAACGATTCATGGATAACTTTCCTTATTTTGATAATGTTTTGAGAAATTTAATATGGAAACAACTGAAATAAAACTAATTAAATAAATTAGCCATTTCAGCCCTTGAAAAGACTTTGACCGAGTTCTTTTGTTAATAAATATTTGTATCACAAATGATCGAAAACGGGACCAAATAGTTTAATGCCGACTCTGAACGTCTAATGTGCATGTTCTTAAGAATCTTTACGTGGCATTATTAATAGCGGAATTGCAATGCGGCAGTGGCAGCGTCAGTAGCTGTATCAGTGGCATTGACAGTGAACAGCTGTTTCGTATTTTCCTCCTGCAAATTACAATGTCCATGTTTACATTTGTCAAAAGTTGACGGTAAATTTTTTCGAATTCCCTTTTAAACTTGACGTTCAAGTTTATGCACATCAATCTTATTTTCCTTTGTGTTTTTATTATTTGAATGTTGCTTCTTTGAATTTTATCGTTCGTTTGCTTGGTAGCACTGTGGCAGTAGCAGTGAATTTAGAAATAGGGCTAACCTCGGCAGTACTGCTCACTGCCGCTGCTGTAATGTAAGTGCTACCATTCAACAACATTATTCTGAAAATAACAGCTGATCACTGCTACCGTCAATGACGGTGCCACTGCCGCATTGTAATTCCGCTATAACTCTCTGAGGCTTACCATTGTCTGCAGAGAGGCGATGACCCAAATAAAAAAAATAATTTCAATTGAAAAAACTTTCTGTTGTTTCAGCAGGGGTTCGAACTTGGACTTGCATTGGCATCTATAACGATAACACACGGTATAACGCACTCGGACATGATGGCCACAATGGAAACAACTCTGCACTCTTAATTTTCCATTTTGTTAAGCCTAAACTCACTTGTTAATAAATTGAAGTGATAAATTGTCAAATTGAGTAATTTTGTTAAATAAAATATGGAAAGAATAAGACACTCATGTATCAAATCATGACTCTGAATGATCGTATAATTTCAAATTTATAAAAATTGGCTAACTTATTTTCGCATTAAAATAGTTAAACATAGTTAAAATAGCTAAAAATGCCTTAACATTTATTTTTAAAAATTTTTGTTGGTCATTTTTTAAAGTACTTTATAGGTGATCATGACCCATAGAGTATGTGTATACATTTTGGCCTTCATCACTGCTGTTGTTCTTGAGTTTTGTGGTTCTACTTAAGCTGCTGAGGTTGTTGTTTTTTTTTCAATTCAACATTTTCAACATTCACCGGCATTAAAATAGTTAAACATAGTTCAAATAGCTAAAAACGATTATTTTTAAAAATACATTTTTGCCTTCATCGCTGCTGTTGTTCTTGAGTTTTGTGGTTCAACCCCCCTTAAAAACTACCTAACTACTACTGCTACTTACTACTACTTAAGCTGCTGAGGTTGTTGTTTTTTTTTCAATTCATCATTTTCAACATTGTTTGTGTTTCCAACGGCCGATTGTGAGTGCTATCATTTTGAGTATATTTTTTGACATGAGATGGTTTTCCAAACAACTGTCAATGCTACCTTGTTATTATTATACCATGCCTGTATGCCAAAGATATGGCGGTTGCAGATATCACTACTTCAATTTGTCATTCGTAAACTGTTCGATGTGGCAGCACCAATTTTTTTTTGGCATTTCAATTGCGATTCGCTTTTCTTGCACTTGTGAATGAAATTTTTATTTGTGCTAAAATGTTGAGAAATCGTTTAAAAATATAAATATTTCATTATAAGCGAACGAGAAAATTGCTGTAAAGATGGAGGAGAACGAAGTCAATGGAGCTACTGTGATTGGTGAGGCTCCATCATCTGGTGTGCTTTTACCAAAGCAAGACGTGGACAGTGGTGAGTCCAAAGAACAATCTGAACAAAAACATTGAAAAATCTTTATTGGCTAATTTCAGAGATACTTACGAAGATGCGAGCATTGGAAGCGGAAAATCGAAAAATGCAAGCAGAGTTTAATCTGCAACGAGCCAAGCTGAAGGAATTATTTTTACAAAAGGAAATGGAATACAGTAAGTGCCACGCCGAAATGCAAAAGCTACAACGTGAGCATGAAGACCTCAAAAGTCAGTTTATGGTAGCCGATCTAAAATCTGAGAATGAGTTGGTGCTTAAAGATATGAAGGCGCAAGAGGAGATTTTGTCGCTACAGCAATTGGTGCAAGGTAGGTTTGGGGCCTGTTGCCACGATAGCCATAAATAATAGTTGACATTTTTTAAGATACAATCGATGAGTCTACAATTTGTAAAGCTGAGCTGGAACGTATTAAAAATGAATGCCAACGACTTTGGCAAGAAAACAATGATTTGCATGAAGGACTACAACAGCACCACCATCAGGTTGATTTAATAAATTTTTTACTACTCGAATTGACTAAATTTTCTTAGGAGTCTACCAGTTTAGGACCTCAGGTATTAAATCAGGTTAAGAAAACTTTAGCTCGAAAATTGGGGGGAGACTCTGCGGCATCTTCCGCAGCTGTTAATAATGCTCATCAGGACAGTTTTGATGAAGCTTTGAAGAAGAGTGCCAATAAATATGTAAGCTTTTTTTAATAAAAAAATTAACAACATAAGCTTAAACCAAATTTATAATTTTCATAATAAAGGTACAGGAAGACTCTGAATTGATGCGTTCCATTGTCGAACAGCTACAGGAAGAAATGAAGGCACTAAAGGAAAAACTGCGTGAAGCTGACGAAAAGCTCCATAACAATGGAAGCTTAATTGTTAATGCTGTCACCACCGGAACAAATACGATAGAAGTTTCCGAATCGCAACTAGTTCAATCATCCGTCACTAGCACTGATAAACCCATAAACAAAGCCACATCAATGGATGTTGTAGACTGTGTAACGTGCAGTTCTTATGAAACTAAAGTGCAAAACTTACTCAAGAAAGCTACAGAAGATCAAGAAAAAATCGAAGAACTTCACAAGTCTGTGGAAGACGCCCACGAAGATCTCAGCAAAGAAGCAGCACTGCGTAAAGATCTTGAAAATCAATGGCAAGAAAAGCGAGAAGCACACAAAACAGAAGTACAAATACTGCGCGAACAAGTCAAGCGTAATGAAAAAGAACTCTTGGAACTGCAACAGAAATTCTTAGAAACCAAGGAAGAAGTCATCAAGCAACTCCAGCGTCTAGGCGATGATCGCGAAGCAGTTAACAAACAGCTTGAAACGTTACAGGCAGACAATGACTTTTTATCTGGTCGGTATTTAGCTACGGCCGAAGAAATCGAGAGTCAGTACATTAACTTGCCAAACTCGGTGGAAGAGCTGCAAGAGTTAATGCTGCGGCAGCGAAACGAACTTATACAAGCTCGTGTTAGTTGTCAACATGAACATCAGAAATGTCAAAGTTCCCTGAATGAAAAGCAAATTTTAAGTGATCAACTAACGGCATGCATTGAGGAGCGTCGTGTATTTAAGAAAAAGGTTCAAACGGAAAAAAAGTCACTCGAGTAAGTATTTTGTATGTTTCCACGAGGTAATCTGTTTTAAACGATGGATCGATCAGTACGGTTTGTACTAAATAGGTGATAACTCTCAACAGGGCGTAGATTCAACGGTGTTCTCTATAATATGAAAATTCTTTTAATTTTAAATTTTAAAAACTTCTTTCAACAAGAAATACAATGTACTTATTTCTTCTAGAAACTATTGGGGACTTAAAAACCTCTTTTTAAAAACATGGAGTCCTCCTTGAACAACCCGGGGACTCTGGGGATTCTTAAACCCGCTTCATAAACGAATTAGCTATTTCAGCCCTAAAAATTACTGAAAAGCTTCTTATAATGAAATTGTGTTTTGCGTGCTATTAAATATTTTATACACAAATGACGAACGGGACTTACTAGTTTTATGCCGACTCCGAATGGTTAATGTACAAGTTCTTAAGAGGCTTTTCAAAGTATTATTTACTCTTAGGTTTGCCATTGTCTACAGAGTGGTGACGGAGGATCTGGAAAACTTATTTCAATTGAAATTCGAATAGAGATAAAAAATAATAATTTTTAAATAAAATAATATCATCTATAGACATTTGCATACAATCTGGTACAAAAAAATCTCTACAATCTGTTGAAAAATATATCAAAAACCGCCTACATCTATCGTAGATATTTTAACGAGATGATAGAGCCGTTTATACTTTATCTAAGCAGGTCACTGGTAAAAAGGTGAATTCACATAATAAATAAATAAATAAATAATGCTTATATCGTCTGACAGATAATTCTCGTATATCAACTCAGAACTAAGAACTCAGAACTAAGTAAGTTACTCATAAAAAAAAAATCCATAATTAGAACTAGCACAAAGCCGTAAATGGGAAACAGGTACCACACTTTCGTAAACAGTTCCGAATAGCTAAAAAGTATAGATAAATTACTAGACTTGGTATAAAAATTACTCTCTCTGGCCTAAATAAGCCATACTAAGCTTAAATAATGTTCAATATTAGCTGTAAAAGCCAAGTATTAAAAAAAATATTAATAGTACGCTCTAACACTGCACCATAGCTCTTCGTTCTACTCCAACGGATGCCTTAAATGTCATTATTTGCTTACCCCCCTCTAGAACTGATTGATAGAAAGGCGCAACTGATGCAACCATCAGGCTTAGAGAATCTGCATTCAGGCTAGGATAATCTGTACAAATTTTTACTGAAATATTTATAACAGCAACACGATATGTAGCAAACGTTTTACGTACATTAAAAAAAAAAAAATTTGTAGCCTTTAAACATATATGTAATACTTCTATATTGGCAGCAATCTACATTTTCAATGAATTTCAACTACGAAATCAAAGAGAGACAGCCTACATGAGATTTTTTTGTTTGTATTAGTATATTTGAATATTTGAAAATTACTACACACAAAAAAATGTCAAATCGTCACAGAGGCGGTTATTATGAAAAATGTTTGCACCAAACTTAAAACAAAACAAATCATATTTGTTCTGCATAACTCACACGTACGCACTATTAGAAAACAATTATAACAACAACGCGTGAAACATGATTGGATTTCAACAAGAAAAATTGAAGCTAGCAAGATTTTATCCATTAAAATTCGAACAACAAAACTTTCAACTGAAATTGTTGACAATGGAAGCACCGCTCCTGAGTTTTTTTATTTTCAAATTTAATTTCGGGTACATTCGTTTATATATTTTCTCGCTCATATTACAATATATCTGTACTCTAATGTTGGCGAATGTACCTTGAGTGTACTGCCAATATAGAAGTATTACATATATGCCTTTAAAGCAATATTATACAAATCTACACAGGAGCTTGTTGTCAACGAATGGCAATGTGTAGTGTCTAAACTTAATCGTAACTCGTGGCTTAATTTTTTGTGTACTTCGACTACATGGACTACGAGTACATTGCTCCAGAGAATAAAACCTTAATAAAAGCATTCATTATGATTTTATGATGTTATTTAGAATTTTATTAAATTACACTCGTATTGTTCTTTTAACTATTTGTTATCATTAATTTTTGTATCGCTATTGCAGTAAATTATCTCATTGTGGTTCCACTTAATTAACAGGCTTCGTTCTCATATTTCAATTATATTTCAACTATATTATTACAGAGATCGGCTTAAGGAACACATACTTACACTGCAAACATACGAGACTACAAAAATCGCTTTAGAGCGCAAAGAGGTTGAATTAAATCGAGAAATTACGGATCTAAGGGCTCAAATAATTACACTCCAAGAAGAAAATGTATGTAATAAAGAAACATTTTATGTTATATTGTTTTTTTTACTACATTACGACATAATAAAACTCCTTGTAGGAAAAATTGAAGCATATCAATGCTGATTACAAGAGCAAAATCTCAAATCTTCAAACCGATTTAATGAATAGTGAACAAGTACAAAAAGATTTTGTGCAATTATCTCAATCACTGCAGGTAATATAAAAACGCTTCTAAATATTTTTCAATAAATATTTAATAATTTTAAAATTTACTTAAGATATCGCTAGAAAAACTACGCAGTGCTGACAAAGAAGTGCGCTGGCAGGATGACGACGATATTGACAAATGCCCCACATGTAGTACTTTCTTTACGGTGACTGTGCGAAAATTGCACTGTCGCCATTGCGGTAACATCTATTGCGAAAAATGTTTATCGAAATCAGTGCCATCAGGTCCACGCAAACGTCCAGCACGAGTCTGTGATATTTGCCATACTTTGCTCACACCAAACGAGGCTCCATATTTCAGTCATGAGCCACTGCAGACATCCTAAATAGCTGCGTTATAACTCTAGCTGCTGCATAGTTCTTTCGTTCAATAGCGAAAGTTTGCTTTAAATAAGTTTTCAATATCAATCGATTTTAAAATGCAAGAAATCGAAATCTAAAAAAAATCTCTAAAGAGTCGCTATTATTAATTTATCAATTAATTAATTAAAAAAGAAAGCAGAGATTTTACTTATTGTTTTTTTAAGGTTATATACTCGTATTGTCACAAGGCGAACTTATTTCTTTATTTCCATGAATGTATGTGTAGTTTTGACTTGTTAGTTAAAAGAATCTATGTTTTAGTATAGATAATATTATAGAACAGTCAACAAATTAAAAAAAAAAAACAAATACAAATAAAAGAATCAAAAATTTGAATTAAATTCCATTTTTGTTACATACATACAGCGATGTGTTTTATTTGGACTCAGGACGGTGAATTTATAAACACTAATAAAAACGCAAAATAACTAAAAAGTTAATTTAAAAAATTGTGCTTTTATTTTGTTATATTTATTACAAAACTGTCTTAAGTTATAAAGTAACATTTGATTAAAATTTTTTTCAAGACAATCCGTTGCTGTGTAGCAGCTGTTGGCTAGCGCCTGAAGCTGTTCCTGTATTAAAAAAAAAATCAATTAAAAATAATCGTTTCAATTTTAATACACAAAAACATTTAAATTAACAAATTTAATTCAATCAAGTTTTTATTTATTTCAAATTTCATTATTTTATACATGTTCTATATTTGTCTTAATTTCTAATGTTCTTGTCTATTATTATTATTTAATTTTTTTTTATTTTTTATATTTATTTTATTTTAACACATGCGAGGATACACAAGTTTTAATTACGTTCAAAATTATACATTAATGCATTTAACGCTAATTTTATTTTATAACTAATACTGTAAACTAATAAAATTAATTATTAATACCTACATCAAAACTTGTTATGCTAGTGCTTAGTTTCATTTAACTTATTCATATTAACTTTTATCATATTGACATCCTCATTGACTTCGCTTGAACACTAAAATACTTATTAAAAAAAAATGCAACAATGTAATCTGCACATTATCAAGCACAAAATGTTATGTTTATCGACATGCATTTTGAAACAAATATTTAATCAAATGCACATTTTTTAGTCATAGCTCATTAAGTTAGTCACGGCATCCACTCTTTTAAGGAAGTATTTTGTTGTTGTTGGTTATAAGTCTGAAAATAAACAAGAAATTTTTTTAGAAAATTAGAAAATAATGCAAGGCTTCTATACAATTTGTTCGCACCTCACCAAATAAACCGCCCTACCACTGCTACCACAACTGCCAAAGCTGCAGCGCCAACAAAGCCCATCAGTTTCTTACCCATCACTGTTGGAGAATAAAACGTTTACATATTATTTAATAACTCTTATATAACAATTTTATAAAACTTCTATAAAATTTTTTATTTGTAAAATTTCAACAATTTAAATAACAGTAAAAATGTGTACCATGAAGCATAAAAATAATATTAATTTTAAAAAAGATTTGCATATTGTTTGCTTGTGCTAAAGGGATTGTTTATTCTAGTGCTAAAATAGTTTAGTGCCTAAATCATATTAAAAAAAGCTATGAACATTCTTTGGTTTAAAATCACGCCCATGAGTTAACACTTAAGTTAACTAAAATATATAGTTCTCTACTATTTGCAGCTCCCTACACAAAATATAAATTTTAGCATCGATAATCTTATTGATAAGTAAATACGGACTATGTCTGATTATCATCTTTTCATCATATCGTATGTATATAATATTCTGTATAAATGAAAAATCAAACCTATCTGTCTTTAATTTGCTTCAAGTTTTGTCTTTTTCTTTTAACTGCTTTTCGAGTAATTTTTAAGCCAGATTTTTTTTAACTTAAAGAAAAAAACTGTTGCTTAAATCGCACATGTTTGAACAGCTTTTCGTCACGCTTAGAACATCATATAAATGTCTGACTTGTTTGACCCCTTCCTATTCACTAATCTATGAAAACATTTCGAACCAAGGCCGGCTTGACTGAATATGATTAGCTTTCCTCATTTGTTATAAACTGAAATTAGAAATTCATCAATATTTATGACTTAAAAGTTGGTGGATATTATTGCTTCATATTAGTTCACTAGAATTGCGTGAGGTAAAGGCTTAACACTTGCTTTAGATTCTAATTCACATGTTTGTATGGCTTTCCGCCAAGTTTAAAACATCCTACACTAGTATCAGCTGATGAACAAAACCCAGACTTTATAATTCTAACAGAGACCCATTTAACAAAAGACACAGATGAACGAGAATTACAACTACAAGACTATGATCAATATAATACACACTCTAATTCAAACCGGACAGGAGTTATCATTTATTTTAAAAAACTATGGACCGTCACAAAAATTGGTGAGAAGATTTCTGACTCAAATTATTGGATAAGTGCATATATGGCTAAACTTGGAAAAATCCAAACGGTAATTATGGCGGTGTATAGATCATCAAGTAGTAGTGAAACAGAATTCTGCGCAGTTTTTGAACAAATAATCGAAGATATATTAGAAACGAATAGTGATATAATAATAGCTGGTGATTTCAACATAGACTGGAGCAAAGAACATACATACAAAACCAGATTAGAAGGTATTTTACATGATAATGGATTAAAACAAATAGTAAACGAATATACTAGAATCGCGCAAAACTCGAGAACTATAACAACAATAGTGACAGTAAATAGCAGATCATGAAGCAATAGATATAAAAATCAAATATATAAATGAAAATCAAAATTAAATCACTAAAAAAGAAATTGAAAAATTTAAATACAATAAAGATCTTTTCAATAAAGAACTCGGTGCAATAATAAAATATAATGAAAATGATAACGTTAATAATAGCGGTAATATTTATAATGGACAATTGCCTTGAAAATACAATTAAGAAATTTACGCGCAAAAAAACAATCAATTCAAGAAATGATATAAAAAAATGGTTCAACGAAAATTTAAAAATACATTAAAGTGAAAAAATTAATAAATACCAAATTGCTAAATCTGAAAACACGGAAAATGCATGGGATGATTATAAAGTAGTAAGAAATATATACAAAAATAAAATTGAAATTGAAAAAAATAAATATGTTAATAACAAAATCAATAATGCCAAAGACCAAAAACAAATGTGGAAAGAAATAAAAAACTTATTAGTATTAAAAAAGAACGCAAATGTGATAAAAAATGTAATATTTAATGATAAGGAATATAAGAATAACTATCAAATCGCCACCCAATTTAATAAATATTTTGTCGATAGTATTAAAGTAATAAGAGATACAATAGAAAACGTTCATTATACAAACAAAATACCTGTGATAACAACAAGATTTAAATTTCGTGCAATATCTTTATTAGAACTAAAAAAAATATGTAAGTGTTAAAAAGACTAACCGGACTTCAACAAAGTATCAATCAAGATAATATTAGATAACTGGAACACTATCGGTAAGAATATACTTAACATTGTGAATAAATCTTTCGAAACTGGTATATTCCCTGAAAATTGGAAGTATTCAATGATAACACCGATAGAGAAAATAGCTAAAACAAACAGATGTGAGGAGTTCCGCCCAATAAACACTTTGAAAACATGCGAAAAAATTATAGAAAAAATTGCTAAAGAACAGTTGGAAAATTATATGGAAGAAAATAATATATTTTCAAAATATCAATCGGGTTTCAGAAAAAAATACTCATGTGAAACAACAGTTAATTATGTAATAAAAAGATGGAAATTTCGAGATAGGAAAACTAAGATAATGGCAAATTTCTTGGACCTCAAAAGAGCATTCGAGACAATTGATAGAGAGTTGTTGATTCGGATAAATCATCCGAAGTTGATAAATCGGATAAAATTAATAATGAATATGGGGTCCCACAAGGATCAATATTAGGGGCACTATTGTTTATAATATACATAAATGATATGCCAAATATTTTAAATAAATGTGAAATAATTTTATATGCTGATGACAAATTAATTTATGCGAAAGGAGATACAGAGGAACAATGTTAAGAAAATTTAATACATGATATCAACAACGTAAACAATTGGCTTAAAATGAACAAATTAAAATTAAAAGAATGTAAAACTAAAATAATGGAAATAAACATGAATAGTAATGTAATTTTTAAAATTAATAATGAAGCAATTGAAAAACTTAAACAGATAAAATATCTAGGTTTTATAATCGATAAAGACTTAAAATTTAAACAACACGTTGAATACATATGTAAAAAAATTGGCAAAAAAATTGGTTTTTAAAACGGGTGCGTAATAAAATATCGGTAATAACGGCAATAAATATGTACAACACAATAATAAAACCACATTTTGAATTTGGCTCAACGATTCTATATACTTGCTGCACAACAACACAATTAGAAATAATGCAAAAACTACAAAATAAAGCTTTGCGTTCAATACTAAAGTGTAACAGATATACTCCGATACAAATAATGCTTGATATATTAAAATGGTTTAATACTATAAAACAAAGACTGGAAAGAAATATTCTAAATTTTATTAAAAAAATGAAGATGGGAAATGCTCCGGAATATTTAATCGATCAATTAAACTACGTGGGAGAAATACAGTCATATAACCTAAGAAATACAGAAAATTTCAGACTACAAAGGTTGACAACAACAGCAATGCAAAGATCGCTTTTTTTCAAAGGACTTAAAGTTTACAATGCGCTACCTAATTATGTCAAGTTAGAAAGAAATACTAACGTTTTTAAGAGAAATATTGCACGAATTGTAAAAAATAATGAAAATAATAACACCATTCTAGAGATTGTATAAATGATTATTAACGATAATCTTAAGTCAAATTAAAAGTATTAAATAAATACTACTACTTCTAAAAAAAAAAAAAAAAAAAAAGTTTTACTTGATTGTCCCTCGATTCCCACTATTCTTCGACCCATTTAGAAGTTTCATAAAAAGTTTTTTATCAACTTTTTTATTTTCTAAAATTATGTGACTCAAAGTTATAACAAATCAGTTAAAAAGGTCCCAAGTAATTATTTCTAACATGTCCTCAAAACTATGCACATCTAAAAATATGCAGTATCGAAAGTTGTATTAAAAGTTCGTTAAGATCGTCCCCTGTGTCTGTGCAAAGGTTTTCTATATATTTTTTTAATTTGTAAAAGGCTGAATTTGAAGCGAAAAACCTGTTTAAAGATTGTTTATGCCTTCGTAAACCAAAAACTAAGGTTAGTGCTATAGTACTCAAGAATTTATATAAATTGAACACTACTACAGTTTTTATTTCCTCTACTTATTGTATATTCCTCTACCTCCCAAAACTAAAAAACAAAATTTAAATATCCTATGTTTTGAATATTGGGAATGTAAGCATTACCTTTATTTCGAATATGAGTCTAAACTTAACTTAGTTTAAATTCTGTTCAAACCAAATAATTAAAATATTAACATATATTATGTTTTGGTGAAATTGTAGGATTCATTTTTTAAATGAATTAAAAAAAAAAATGCATGCAAAAACGAAAACATTTACTTAGATTAAACACTTACTTTGCCAATTAGACATTCTGGTTGAGTTGGAATAAAATTTTGATGTATTATTTATGCTGTTGGACAAGAGACAAATGTGACAGTTACAAATACCATTCGGGGTAACAACGAACAGGTTCAATAGAATTCCAGTGGGGATGATGACGAGACAACATAACATAATATTTTGTGTTTCATTTAATTGACTGAATATGTGCTTGTTTGTTGTTGTATTTGTGTTACATTCGAGTTGAAGACGTTGCAAACACGTTTATTCTGGGATTTTTGTGGGGTGTGTGGGTTGTGTTGAATCTTTATTTGTGAACCAGCCACCAGTTGAGTTGCTCTTCGAGTATCACAATTAATAATATTATTTTGAAGTTTTGGTCGATGTAACTTTATTTAAAATTAATAAGGTAAGTGTGCATTTTTGATTGTATTTGGTTTTGCTATATTTTTGTTTTTTGTTTTATTTAAAAAAAAATTTTTTTTTTGTTTGTTCATTTTTTGTTTGTTTTGCTGAGTTGATGTTGGTTTTGATTGGTTGTACAAACACAGTGAATGTGATGGTGATGGTTCAAATTTTATTGCGCATTTTCACCTGTTGCATTGCCACCGGATGTGAGTTTTAAATCGCGTCCATATCTTGCAAGGAGCTCGATGATGATGCCATTCGTCCAGCCAAAGCCCTTTTGTACATCGTATTCACCGCCACCACCGTGTCCACCGAATTTCTCTGCATTATACTGCGTTTTTGGGTAAAAAGAAAAGTCGAAGTTATTATCTTAGAACTATTATAAAATTAAAAAATTTTTTAAAATCTTTAAAAATGGAACTTGTAACTAAACAGTATTGAAAGGACTCTAGTTGTGACTCTAATCAAATTGTGTTGTGCGTGACTCTTATGAAAAAAATCGATAGTTCCATGTCCAAAAGGTTCCATTCAGATAATATATCGACAAAGTTGCTTCTTAGGTCTATATATAAGAATCAATTTCGGTAGAATCAATTTGTCCAATAATCATCGATTTATGTTCAAAGCTCAAAGTTCAAAGTTCTCAAAGCTCAAAATAGTTAAAAAGAAAATCTAGGATCATATATAACAAGTCCGAGCATATCATTTTGATCGTAGAATCATAGGTTTTTATACAAAAAGTTAATTGAACCCGCAAAAGGTCTTGTGACTCATCTGGGAGCTATGATACGCTCCCATATTATTCTTGCTATTCATTATCATGTACGGCTCATGAACTGTCTGATAAGCCTTAATCGTGTCAATTAAAATAATAAAGTTCAATCCAATGTAAAACAAAATTGTAAAAATTAAAAGTTTAATTTCAAGCCAAAGGATGAGTGCGGAGTAAGATGAGTACTTATTAGGGATGTAACGGAGCTTCGAATTTGGTTCCAGACGGTCGGACTTACCGATTGATTTTATACCTCCGACTCCGACTTCGGTTCCGATAATTTTGTATCAGAGTTATAACGAAGATCGAAACGCATTGATTCGATCGATTCGATACGATTTGACGTATCTCCCATACGAGCTCAGTTCTTAGTAAAATAATTTTGATTACTTATAAACTCTCTTGCACCACTGTTCTACAACGCTAACGTTTGCTTTTTTCGTTTTCTTTTTTCCTTTTTCCTTTTCGATCTATTTCGATCGAATCTTACACATCTTTCTTTTACTCCGATTCCGACTCCGACTCCGGCTCCGATAAATCAAATTAAAAAAATCCGCTTCCGTCTCCGGTTCCGGTAAACTCACCTCCGTAACATCCCTAGTACTTATAATTAATTTTGTCATAGTTTGTGTTTATGGAGTATTTGATATATAGTAGGTACAATTACAAATTTTTATAATTTTTGTTATTGTTGTTCTTATGTGCTTCTAAATGTTTAAGCACATGAAATACATATGTATACTTAAATAATAATATGAAATTAATTTCAATTCACTGTTAAAGGCCTTTTTCCAGCTCTCAAATAAAGCATATTTTCATAAAAAAAAACTGAAAAGTAATTCTCTTTTGTCAAAACTACTTGCAAGTGAATCCAGCTCGTAAACAATTTTTTTATTTTTACTACTTTTTTTATTGAAAAGTGACAAAGGCAGCATTGTGAATGTTAAGAATTATTACTGCAAGTAAAATTTTGGCAAACAACATATGTGACCCGGTCTACGAAAAGGGACCTTCGGTGTAAAAACAAGTTTTCGAGAAAACAGCTGTTTGTAAACGTTTAATTGTCGCACACTGAATGGCGTCTTTTCATTTATTTCAGCTTCCTGACAAACTTCTTTACGAGTTGGAAACTTCTGCTTTACGCCATTAGAAAGAGCACACATTAGTCTATCCGAATCGCCAAAAAAGTGAAAAATGATATTTTCACACCGAAGGTCCCTTTTCGTAGACCAGGTCACATATAGAGGTACATAAATTCGCTAATTATTGTTCCGACAAAATTACTTGCCTACTACTTTTTCACTCAAGAAATATAAAAAAAAAAAATAAATAACTGGCCATTTCAGCCCTTGAAAGGACTTTGACCTAGCTTCTTATGATCAATTGTGTTGTGCGTGTTATTAAGTTTGTACACAATTGACCGAGAAATGGGCCTACATGCTTAACGCCGACTCCGAACGGCGATGGCATTTTGAATACTCTCTGAGGTTTGCCATTGTCTGCAGAGAGGTGGCGGCCGTACAGAAAAATTATTTTAATTCAAATAATTTTCTGTCGCTGCTGGGGTTCGAACCTGGGTCTCCAAGTTCGTTGACATAGCGGCCACGCACGTTAACCAACTACGCCACGGACGCCACTCAAGAAATATAAGTAACATTTTTCTTGAGTAATTACTTGAGAGCTGGATAGAGGCCTAAAAGATGAAATAGACGACATCGTTATTGCTCTTTATGAAATAAAATTTTCCAAATAAACAATTTTTATAACTTTTTATCTCATTATAAGCATTATTTTTAATTCAAATAAATTTTAACTTTACAAGACCAACAATTTTTTGTAAAGACCAACTGTAAAGAACTGTAAGTATTCACTTACCTTTTCGAACATGGCTTGCGTTTCGCGATATGCTTGGAAATTCGATTTCACCCAGCGTTGACCCCAACGAGAGGATAGGTTTTTAGCCTCTACTGTGCCCAGTTTATCGAGTCCTTCGACAAGAATGTACTGCATAGGTGGCCAAACATTTGGAAAATCCCATTGTTCACCCGTATTATACAGTGTATTTGGCACACCACCAGGATATCGATCCAACTGCTGGTCTTCAATATATTTTAATACTGATGCTGAAATCTTTTCGGAATCGGAGATGTTGTACGCTTTCATCCATAGAGGTGCCAAATTTGTGGGTACAAAATAATTACGTGGCTTATTGTTAATCAAATCATAGTCCAACCAGACACCAGCTTCTTCATTCCAAAGAACTGCCTGAATGCTCTAAAAATACGATAAAAAGAAATACAATCCACAACTTAAATTCTTGAAATCTGAGTTTGAAAATTTTACCTCTTGAATTTTCTCTGCCTTAGCTTCATACTCCGTCATCTTGGCTACATTATCAGCGAGCATGTGAAATTCTGCTATAATCTTGGCGTTCCAATAAAGTATAGCATTCAACTCTACTGGCACAATGGAGCGCGTCTTAAGATTGGTTAAATTGCCCACATTCGTACCATTTTCATTGATGAACCAACGCGAACTGAAATCCATGCCCGACTCTGCGGCTGCTTTCAACTCAGAGTAGTGCTCTTCCTTTTCCGCATCGGTCGCCAAGTTATTCGAGGTCTCCACATCTTCGCGATAGGATTCAGGACGTGGTCCAGTAGATGTATCGTTGTATGCAGCCATGTTGAAACCTTTGGCTGGAACTGTGTGATTGTTCATCCAGTATTCGAACTCGTATTCCAACACCTCCAGAGCATCGATGGCGAATTTATCGTCTTTGGTAAATTCAA
The DNA here is from genome assembly GCA_943735915.1 of Pherbina coryleti. Classification (NCBI taxonomy): domain Eukaryota; kingdom Metazoa; phylum Arthropoda; class Insecta; order Diptera; family Sciomyzidae; genus Pherbina; species Pherbina coryleti. Next base: position 167,942,796 of record OX030950.1, on the reverse strand, counting down.
CGTAGGATTTGATCATAGCAGCCAATAGTGGCGGTTGTGAACGTCCCGAATAGTAAACGCGTCCGCCATTCGGTATAAAACCAAAACGTTGTACAATGGACATAAAGTTCAGCAACATGCCTCGCGCCGTTTCGTACATTTCAGAATAGAGCAGACCACGTATGATCCAATATGAATCCCAGTAATAAAATTCAATAAAGCGTCCACCAGGCACAATTACGGGATGTTCCACCGGTATAATGGAATAATATTCGGGATTCATATGTACATCCTCAATCATCAAGCGTCCCAGATCTTTCCAGATGGCATTCAAATCTGAACCCCATTGCTTGAGATCCGGATCGTAGATCATATCGAGAAAAGCGGGATGCTCCTTCCAATCATTGGGTAACCATGGCACGAATTCTTTGCCCAGATCATCGAAATGTGTCTAAAGGGGAGGGGAAGGGTTAAATCTTATAAATTTAAGCCGATTTTGAGGATGATAAAACCAAGGCACTTACGCTTACAAATTCCCTGATCTGATCTTGGGTTGGAGAGTTATTTGTCTCTTCCATGAACTTTCTATATTCCGCCATTGTTTGATCTGGATTTAATTTTAATTTCATATCCACAAATGTTTTCGAGTCCTGGAATAGATGAGCCATTTGTACGGTATGCAGGAGGGGTCCATAACAATAGATTTGACTAAGGAGGAAAATAAATAAAACATTATATATTTTCATAATTTAAAAAAACTATTTAATATAATTTATATATATGGTTTTGACTAGGCTTGGTGTATTCAACTGGCGCCAGAAAGCGAGGGGTTTGGACGAGGCCAAAAATCGATCGACAGTTGCAAGCGTTGGATAAGTAAGTTTTTGTTATAACTCTAAGGGTCAACAGTGAGCGCTCTCAGTGAATTCATCGCTATGTGATACAATACTTTCATTTGAAAGGCATCAGTCCAACTATTCTACTCTGTCATCCAGGTTGACCGAATGAAGAGACCATACCGGAAATGGTGATGAAAACTCAAAAAATGGTATCGGATGATCGTCAGCTGAAAGTGTGCGAGATAGCAAACATGATAGGAATTTCAAAAAGTGCTGTACATCGTATATTGATGAAAATTTTGACCTGAGAAAGCTGTCCGAAAGATGTTTTCCGCGTTTACTCACAATGGCATAAACACAGTGTCGTGAGGATGTTTCAATCGAGTATTTGGTGAAGTTTCACATCAATGAAGCAGAGATTTTGCATCGATTCATCGCAATGGATGAAACATCGGTACATCACTTCACACCTGAGACGAAGGAACAGTCAAAACATTGGATTGAAAGAGGAAAATCGGATCCACACTTCCATCTGCAGGAAAGGTCATGGCGTAAGTTTTTTGGGATGGGCGTGCGATTATTTTCATTGCCTATCTTCAAAAAGGAAAAACAATCAACGGCGAATTATCATGTGATATTTTTGCAGCGTTTGAGTGATGAAGTCAAGAAAAAACAGCCGTATTTGACGAAAAAGGAAATTTTGTTTCATCAAGACAATGAACCAGTAGCACATCCGTTTTCGCGATAACCAAAATCAATGAGTTAAAGTTCGAATTTTGCTTCCTCACGCACTCTATTCGCCAAATCGATAGTTCTCACAATAACGGTATCGGAGCTATTGAACATAGCTGAGAAAAGCGTATCGAGCTAAAAGGAGAAAAGGATGTAGAAAAATAAAGATGTTTTTTCCCAAATTTTTTTGTGTTTTCTTTATTTAGTCGGGTACTGCTGGGACGTAATACGCCTTTGTAACCCTATACCTCTTGTTAATATATCTTGTATTTTTAGACCTTTATGTTGAATGATTAGAATTAAATGAAAACGAAATAATCAAAAAGTCAAAATATTCTAAGTTGTGTTCCCTGACAGGTTTGAGCTATGTAAATTTAAAACTAATCTTCACCGACACTACTCCATCTTTCCAACATCCAACTACCAACCTTCTTCCGAATCAATACAATGCTTTCATCTTTATAGGGGGCATTCCCTGTGCGTTGGTTTAGTCTTAAAATTCAAATCATGAAATTACGTTAAAAAAATAAAGTGTATTAAGGGGTAATATTTTCGAAGTAAAATATCAGATACATCACTTTTGGATAGCGCAGAGAATTATCATTAGGCGAAAAACAAAAAGATTGAAATAAATGCACAAAATTTCGACTTTGTTCATTTCAGTTCTCAACTACGTCTCGTTTATCATCTAAAAAGCTCAGACAAACACGTTTTTGACATTTTTGTATAGAACACATGACATGCCATGAGAATAGTAATTGTTCTTGCCTTATTTTTTTAATCTTAATTACAGTGTCAACAGATATAACTTTGTACAAACAGTTATTTTTGCACTTAAAGCTAAGTTCAGAAATAATTTTGTCAGTTACACTCATTTCCTAAGCAAGGCAAATTTTCCCATGGAGCGATTTTATAGCAATAAATTTATGCCAACAAACCCATAAACAATAAAAGCGACAACAATTTTCTTAACCTTTTCGCTAGATTCTAAAATAACACACCTGAACTGAAAAATTTCTATATTATAAAAATAAAAAAATGCTCTTAGTATTGTTCACGATCAACCTTAAAGTTTGTTTACTAGTTTTGTTGTTTCGAACAACTAATTAACCCAACATTATGTATGAGCATTAATAACTCGGAACTTGGAAATAATTTCCACTTTTTTTTAGTTTTCAAGTCAATTCGCTTCAATTTTGGGTAAACAAAGTTTGAAGAAAACCCATTTGTTCACAACATACATATTTTATGAAACATTATTTTTTAAGGGTATATCAACAAGAGTTATGTTATTGTTTTTTGAATAAAGCGAACAATTCTTTGGATGCCTATATGGATTATAAATAAGACACTTGGAGATTATGTTCGAAACACATTATCTTTCAAATGACCGTCTCGGCTTAGTTTGCAGACCTTAACATTATTTTCTTCCTCGAGAAGAAATTTCGATTATTCTTCCTCTTAATTAAAGCTTTATTTCGGCGATAGCGACTTCAGTATTCGCTTTGAGCGTTGGAATTGTGTAAGGATGGTTAGCGTAGACTTTATTCTAAACGTAACCTCAGAGGAAGAAGTCTAAGAGTGTTAAATCGTAAGATCTTGGTGGCCCAAGACACGAAACTACGCGACCAGGGAACTTCGTGCGCAATAACTCGATTGAATTATGACTTGTTTGATACGTAGCACCATCCTGTTGAAAGCAGAAATAGTCTGTGTCTGTATAGTTCATCTCCGACAAAAAACAATTATTTATCACATGTCTATAGTACACTCTATTGACTACAACGTCTTATTTTCCGTTGTTATTTTCGAAAAAGTACAAATCTATGCCAACCCTTCCTACCTTATATCCGTACAAAAAAGTCAAACGGTGTGAGTACATTGGAATTTTCCGAATCACTCGTGGGTTTTCGGATCTCAAAATGCAGCAATTTTGCTTATTAACGTAGTCACCAATGGGGAAATGATCTTCGTCGGAAAATAAGTTTTTGCGAAAATCACCGTCACCATTCATATTTTCTAAGACTCAATTAGAGAACGTACGGCGATGCTGGTTTATCAACCGTAGTTTTTGAGTGAATTGGAGTGAACACATTACAAATTGAGATGCTTGGAGCGTTTTCAATACGTTTCTTCACCGAATCGATATTTTTGGTCGTACATATGGAGTGAAGTTGTTTTAATGTCTTCACATCTTGCACCGAGTCAGTCTCTTGGAATTTTTTGATTATGTTGCGTGTACACGCCTCAGAAGGCACATGGTAATAAAGACAATTGGCCCAAATTTGAATTGCAACTGCGATTGAATGCCAATTTTCGTCATAGAATTCATAGAATTCTATTCTTTCTTCTACCATGGACTCTAAAGAATTCCATATTTAATTTCCCGCGTTTATAAATGGCTAATGTCAAAACTTGAATAACTGCCAAGCTACCAGCTGTTATTCCATGGTTATAATAGACGAAACGGAGCGTTGGGAAAGGTCATTTTGCAATCTATTACATCAGTTTCGTATATGTGTGGTTATAATAAGACGGAACGGAGCGCGACGTTGAGATCTGTAGATTTTTTATTTTTCTGATGCGTTACGTGACACTTGTCACCGTTTCGTTCTGTCTAGTATAATTAGAGTTTTAAGTAATAAGCTTTTGGAACCCTACATTTTTATTTATAGCCATAAGTTAAAAAATAGTTTGCTTAACACAAGTAGAGTCACATAAAAATATACAGGGTGGGCCATCTAGTGGTTTCTTTTTTAATCATAGGTTATTTTGACATTGTTTCCCGCTCGAAATCTTGACATAAAGTGAGTAACATACCTCCGCTGAAAGAAATGAGTCGCTTTACGCTTGAACAACGTTGGGAAATATTGGAAACTTATTTCCAAATCTGGGGCTGCGTGACCCCTTTGGACTTTTTTGTGGGGAACCGTGAAGGACCGATGTTATGCCAACAATGCGGAAACCATTCAAGCACTTAAGGTCAATACCATCCAAGCAATCCGTGAGCTACAGCCCGAAAACATCAACAAGGTCTTGGAAAATTAGAGCAACAGAATGCGCTACTGCGAAGCCAGCCGAGGCAGCCACTTAAACGACGTTGTGTTTCATAATTAATGGGAACGTTTGCTCTTACAAATAAAGCCATAATACATGAAAAAAATGGCGTCCGTGGCGTAGTTGGTTAAAGTGCGTGGCCGCTATGTCAACGAACCTGGAAGCCCAGGTTCGAACCCCAGCAGCGACAGAAAATTATTTGAATTAAAATAATTTTTCTGTACGGCCGCCACCTCTCTGCAGACAATGGCAAACCTCAGAGAGTAATCAAAATGCCATGTAAAGCTTCTTGAGAATAAGAACATTTCGTTCATCGCCGTTCGGAGTCGGCGTTAAACCTGTAGGTCCGTTTCTCGGTCAATTGTGTACAAACTTAATAACACGCACAACACAATTGATCATAAGAAGCTAGGTCAAAGTCCTTTCAAGGGCTGAAATGGCCAGTTATTTATTTTTTTTATTTTTTACATGAAAAAAATTTAATTTTGTTCATTTCATTGTATTTAAAAAAACTTGTATTTGGCCCACCCTGTATATTTTTTCCACCAAAAATTTACATAGTATAAGTAAGAAAATAAGTATGCATCAAGAATAAAGGTATCTTTCTATATGTCACTTAAATTTCACCAACATTGGATACTTAAAAGTATATATTTTTCTGATTTGTTTATTTTGATTAATAACACGCAATAATATTTTCACCAAAAACATTAAAAATAAACTTTCAATAGCAAATGTAACAAATAAACTGACATTATGGTGTAAGTTTGATATTTCTATTGAGCTGTCAAACAATTTTAAGATTACAAGATTAAAAATGTCTAAATTAAAAAAAGTGATTAAGTAAATAGGGTAAAGATTAGTTGAACAAATCAAACTTAGAAAATATTTAAATTTGTTTGTTTCCAAATCAACTTACCACGTAAGCAGATCATTACGAATGCCATCCCTGTTATCTATTGAATTATCACTGAACGCACTCCTTGCCACAACAGGCCGAATGAATAGATTAAAAACCACCAGCAGGCTCAAAGGCAAGAGGACCGTAAACTTTTGCTTCATATCACTTTTATTATAATTTATTAATATTTGGTTTTTCCACTTAAAATTACTTCTTGTATAATTTTACAACTACACTAATAAGTAACAGCTTTGATTATAAATAAATTAAACAAGTTATTCTATATTGAAGATCACTGATAAAATAAAATTTTCTTTAATATTAGATCGTTATGCATCGTTATGCATAATGAATGCAAAAATAACGTTTAAATGATATTCTTGTTAATTAAATTCACTTTTTCTAAATTCCGACTGGAACAACGAGTTAAACGGTTTGAAAAAAATAAATAATGTATTACTACAAAAAAAAAAAAACAAAAAACGAAAAATATAAGTTAAACAAGTTAATTTATCTCGCTGCGACAACCGACGCGAAGGCTAGCAGCCAAAGAATAGTTCTAACTGTTTCAGACGGCGCGCTTTTTATAATGCGATTACAAAGCGACTTACAAACAATGTTGCTCACGTTTTTATTATTAAACTACGAAGTACTAAACTTTTCGTACTAGTACAATTTTATTTCCATCCTTTTCTTTATAGTTATATGACAGCACTCCAATAGCTATTAAAAGATTGTTTACGTATGGGATGCAGAGAATCCACAAGGAATATCTTTTGAGGGAGGAAAGTATAAGGAAAACCAAATATAAAGGAATACGAAATCCGAAACGTACTTAGTACCATCCAGTTTGTATGAAATTTACATACAAATCAAATGGTAACAAGTACATACTATTTCATACTTCCCTTATATTTGGTATTCCTCACACCTTGCTCTTTGTATGGCATTCGGTTGAAGTTTGTTTACAAATATTTTAAAAACTAAAAGTCGAAGAATAAAATAAAGTTGATATTCACTTTAAATAACTGCACTAAGGGGAAAAATATTAGATTTATCCAAAAGCTTTTTTAATTTATCCAAAAAGCGAGTCAATTTTGCACCAATAACGCATTTGCATAAATCGACTACGTAAATATTTGAAATTTATTTAAATATTTTCTTATTGAACTCGGACTGCTGGCATTACAGTCAAATGTCTTAACGTTCTAATATTTCCTTGCTTGATTACTTGTGAACAACATGTATTTAAAAATATGAGCTCCACAACTCTGAACTCTGAAAAGCGCATCCTCAAGCGCATCAAAAATGCGCATTAGATGCGCTATTTCTAGGAGCTCTTTTTATTTTCCCGCTGGGCTTGTATGGAATATGTGTGTACGTCTGTGGTATAAATAAAATTTAAATACGGGAAAAAACGAGTTGTAAGGAAAATATTTGATTTATCCACGTAAATATATAAATAAAATTTATATTCAGGCGTGGATAATGTTAATACGCGTTATTTCCCTTAGTGTGGTAAGTATTTTTCATACGATTTATATCTCGTTTCGTTCAATTGGCAATGGTTGTAATTTAAAAGCGTTAAGTGTGAAAAGGTGATAAAAAATGCTAAAACAAAAAAAAAAAAGGTATATAAATAAACTGAATGTTAAAAACATTAAGAAAATTAATTTCTTCTTAAAATTCAAGTGTAGATTCGTGTAGAATGTTATAATATAATGTAAAAAGAGCCTTTATATATAAAATATATTTGCAGAAATCAGAGTGAAACGGTTAAGACGTCCTGCGGACGATGTGGCTCTTGATATGTATCTGACGATGATACAAGAAACTGTTGTCCAAAAAATGGGCAGTTAGAATCTGTTCAATGTGGCGGTCGTAGCCGAGTGTGTTAAAGAGTGCGTGGACCAATTCCAATCGCTGAGACAGAACATTTTTTCAATTGAAATTAATTTTTCTGATCGACCGTCACTTCTCTGCAGACAAGGGCAAACCTCAGAGAGTAAATAATGCCATGTAAAGCTTCTTGAGAACATGTGCATTAGCTTAAAACCACATATCATCAAGATCCATATCCTTAATTTCAGGTAAAAAAATCTCAGGATTGACTGTAACGATTGCTTTTTGAGCGTTTGAAAATGACACCACCATACCAAAACGCACACTAGACTCATTTTTTGCGGATGCAATGGCTTCTCCACAATCACTTAGGGATTTTCAGAGCCCCATATACGGGAATTTAACTTATTCACATATCCACGGCGAAGGGCTCATTGCTGAAGAAAATTTACTTCGAAATATCACCATTTTTTTAGAACAATTTAACAATTTGAACCCGTTGTTCGTTGGTCAAACGTTTCATATTGTAAAACCTTTAACTACACAAAAACCAGTTTGGATGGCATGAAAATTTGACAGCTGTCAAATGATAGGGCTGCATTTCCGAAACTTGAAATGGATAACTCTCTATAAATGCATTCAATTTTTTCGTTATAGTCTGACCTTGTTAGGAAACTTACTTTTATTTTTGTCACGTTGGATTTTTCAAAACACTTTATTTTTAGTGGCATTTATTATTTTAGTAGTACTTTTATTGTTTGCTCCTGCAACCCTGCTTACAACATCTTGCGATCACCAGTCTTTCAGACTTGCCACCTTCTATAGAAAAAAATTACAGATGTGGGTAAAAATGTGAGGTAATTTTCAAGTTTTTAGCGCAAAGCTTTTTTTTTTTTGATAAATTGTGCCACAACTCAAAATTTAGAATTAGAGAGCTAAACATGAAGAATTATAATTAAACTGAATACAACGTTAAAAATCTAAAATCAAATTTATTTAATTATTTAACCATCAATCATCTTAGTAATAATTTTTTAGCACAAATTTTTTTTTCTTATTTAACTGTTTTATGGTGTCTCATGCGAAAATTGTGAATTGTGAGAGCCTCTCATTATAAGACAGATCGTTTGCCCTTTTTCAACAAGTGGCAACTTTGGCTTTTATAAGCTTACTTGCTCCATCAGTTCGTTCGTTTTCTCATTCAACAATTAAGCTTTTATCATTTTAATGACTCCACTTCAGCTTGAAAACTTATTAGTAACTACTTAACAAAAAGTTTTCAATAGAAATAAATACCACTATTTCGCTCAAATTTATTATACCTAATAGGGCGTTGAGCAAATTGTGAAGTACAAAACTCAAATCAATTTACTCAGGTAAAAATATATGTATTTTTAAAAGTTATTTATTAAGCTATATTTTAACCGTCTTGAAATAAGCATTATTAATAAAAAATTTGGAATCCCCCTCAAAAGCTTATAGAAAATATTCTTTACTGCAATACTGGATTTGAGAAAAATTTCAAGTGAGAATACGTTTTTTTCGAATGTTAACACATTTTTCAATTTTTCCCCCCAACCAATTTGAATTACGTGGCGTCCGTGGCGTAGTTGGTTAAAGTGCGTGGCCGCTATGTCAACGAACCTGGAGACCCAGGTTCGAACCCCAGCAACGACAGAAAATTATTTGAATTAAAATCTGTACGGCCGCCACCTCTTTGCAGACAATGCCAAACCTCAGAGAGTAATCAAAATGCCATGTAAAGCTTCTTGAGAATAAGAACATTTCGTTCATGGCCGTTCGGAGTCGGCGTTAAACCTGTAGGTCCGTTTCTCGGTCAATTGTGTACAAACTTAATAACACACACAACACAATTGATCATAAGAAGCTAGGTCAAAGTCCTTTCAAGGGCTGAAATGGCCAGTTATTTATTTATTTTTCGCTTAAGCTTTTAATTTTCTTTGGAGATGTTTTTCTAAATAATGCACTTCATTTATCACTCGTAAATGAATAAAATAAACTACTTTGACTGAATTTTCTTATCTCTAGTGAACATTAGCTACATTTGTCTGTTTTTCTTTTACATTTTTGTAAGTCAAGGTTTTATAGAGAAATATCACAGAAGACACACAGCTAGTTTTTTTAATAAATACCACGCAAAATTTTCTGGTTTTTCATATTTTTTCATTACGTACTTAGTTTATGCTTTCATTTTCAGGGTAATCACTGCATATTTATTTTATAGGAAAATAACTGAAATGGTTAAATATTTCTACGAAGATATGTGTAAAAACCTCTTTGCATGTAATTGAAGTTAAAATAAGATAAGCGTTTTATCTAAATTGCAATTTTGAAGTATATTGATACAATTTAGCGAATGTGAGTGTATATGAGTTGTATATTTAAGCAAAAGTGGATTCATAATTAATGCAATTTATTATAACGAAATAAATTAGACAAAAGTCTAAGCAAGTCTAAGCAAGAAATGCATTTCTTGCCTAAGATATAAAAGGTGTATCAACAAGAGGTGTAAGGTTTATTTTTTGAATAAAAGGCACAATTGCTTGAATGACTCTTAAATTTTAATTGGATTATAAATTAGACATACGAAAATTTTGTAGGTATGGAATATAGAATCTTTGAAATGTTCGGTTTAGCTTGTGGACCTTAATTTTTTTTTCGAAATTTTCCATTAATCTTTCGTATAATTTGTGCTCTATTTTATCGATGGCGACTTCCATTCGTTTCCATCGACTTTCCATCGTTTTGAGTTTTTGAATTCTTTGCGAATGGTTAACGTAGACCTCACTCTTAAAATATCCCCAAAGGAAGTGGTCTAACGGTGTTAAATCGCAAGAACTTTGTGACCACTCGGTGTCTCCACATTGCGAAATTGCGTGATCGGGGAACTTTGTGCGCAATAATTGATTGTTTCGCGACTTGTATGGCACGTAGCACTATCTTGTAAAAATAAGAGATCGTCTGTGTTCGTATATTCCATTTTCGACCACAAACTATTTTTAATCATGCCTCTGTAGCACACTCCATTGACTATTCCGTTGTTATTTTAGCAAAAGTGCGGCTCTATGACGCCTACGGCCCAGAATCCGCCCCAAACAGTCATTCGTTGTGAGTGCTTTGGTATTTTCTGAATCACTCGATGGTTTTTGGATCCCAAAATGCATCAATTTTGCTTATTAACGTAGCCCCAAATGTGAAAATGAGCTTCATCAGAAAATTCGACTTCTTTGCAAAAACCCCTGTGACCGTTCAAGTTTTCCAAGATTTAATCAGAGAACTAGTGGTCTTTCGGTTGGAGTTCTTGAGTCAATTGGACCTTGTGTGCATGCAGAATAAAATCTTTCATCAATATTCGCTACAGTGTGGACGTGAAGAGGTCGAGTTCTTAAGTACGGTGTCGAATTGAGGTGCTCGGATCATTTTCAACACTTTCCTTTATTGCGTCGATATTTTCGGTTGAACGTCCCAAGCGAAATCGTTTCGGTATCTGCGTATCCTGGCACTGAGGCAGTCTTTTGGAATTTTTTGATTATGTTGCGCACGCAAGACTCAGAAGGCACATGATTACGACAAAAGTTGGCTCGACTTTTATGCAATGCAACTTTGACTGAACGCTAATTTTCGTAATAAAATTCAACAAATTCTTTTCTTTCTTTCTTTCTTTCTAACATAAGAAATTTCCCACGTTTTTTAATGACAAAAGTTAGCATTTGACAACTGCCAAGAGATTAAGATTTAAATAATACGCATTTGAAATAATACACCTCTTGTTGAAACACCCTTTACAATCTTCTTAAAGGTTTAGTTGTTTTTCTCAAAGTGGTTATGGAGTCATTCCAATCGTGGATCGAGTAAGATATTTAAGAATTTTTTTCAACCCTTTTAGAAATTTTTTTCGTGATTGTCTCACTAGTTCACTTTCTATACTTACGATTGCGAAACATCTGATGGATTTCTAAAAGAAAAAGTAAAAAGAAGTTAATATTTTAAAAATGTTGGGTAAAACCTTAAAATTTTGAAAATATCTGCATGTTGCTTAGAACAAAATTTATCTAAAATTTTGAAAATTTGTCTTTCTAGAAACTATTAAACGGTATTTATGTAGTTACTTTAAAATTTATCTGAGAATTAATTGGAATGCTAAAGTTTATCCAGCGCAAAAGTTATTCGGGAAGTAGTTCAGGTCGATTTTTCAGTTCTTTATGTGAAAAATCTATTGATTACCATATAGGTCTAGAGAGTTAGATAAACTGGGCAAAAATTTTACAAAATATATAAAAAAATTTACCAAGAAAAAATACTAATCCTTCAAAGTTGTCAAAACTTTTGGGTTTTATAGTGTTATGCATGACACGCTCTTGGAAGAGCGTTTACAAAAGTGGCGCTGGCCTGAATTTCATAACTGCTCGATAATCGCAATTGAAACGCGAACGAAAAGAATTCTTCTGAAGAAGTGATTAAATTTTTCAATAAGACTAAATTATATAATAATAAATATATTTACACCATGCAAAACGAGCTATTGAATTAATTAAAGCTGTTTTCCTTATTTTTTTTTTTATTAAAACGTTTGTATTATAACGTCACGTGCTGCATTTCTGTCAGCTCAGCAAATTGAGTTACAAATGTTTATTCATTCTAGATTTATTTATAAATAAATTGACTGACTTGTTGCTGGTGCTATTTGAAGTATCTTTTGTTATCAAAATACTATGAAGAATAAAGTTGAATTGCAACTAGTAAAAAAATAAAAAAAGTTTAAATTAAACTGCTTTCAATAATTGAAGATGTAAAACGTGTGCTTTAAATATGACAAGCAATTAATTTTGGCGATAACTTTACAATTTAAAAGGTAGTTAAAACTGTACTAAGATGGTTGATTTGAAAAAATTCGGCAAAAGTTGTCAAAATTTCGTGCCCCAAACTTTTTATTAAAGAATTCAGTATGAAACCTTGCATTTGACCGAAAAAAGACGAATTTTTACAACTGGCTCGCGATTGGCTGTTTTTGCTGCTCCTGGCTCAAAGCTCGCGAGCTTAAGCTTATTATTTATTATAGCAGCTCTTGCTCATGAACCTAGCCATTTTCTTTACTTTTATCTCCTCTGGGGAGCAGGAGCCCAAGCTCAAGCTCTTAACAACCCCTTAAAATCTTACGATAACTTGCAATATAGATAAATAGCTACAGTCCGTTAAAATTCTTGCCAGTATACATACAAATGTGTACATATGTATATCTTCGCTGATAAAAAGGTGTCTCTAAATAAAAAAAAAAAAAAATTTTTTGCATCTTTTTGATCAAAATAATTTTTTAATTTTTGTCATAAGGCTAAGTATAAGACCTTCATTTATGTTTTATAACATTTACTGTGCCACATCTACTCACGCATTCATAAGTCCATGGAATGGCGTTGCATGATTGTATCTCACTCCACGGATTCATAACGTCGCAGGCTTTAAAAAAACAAAAAAAAAAAATAAATAAAAAAATAGGTGGCTGTGTCGTGGACACACCCGTAGGTTTTGACGTGACAGTGTTTCTTTATCGCAGGCTTTTTTAAAAAACAAATAAATAAAAAATTAGTTGGCTGTGTCGAGGACACACCCGTAGGTTTTGACGTGACAGTATTTCTTTATCCTTGCCCTTATTTTTGTCCTTTTCCTTTCCTTTTTCCGAACTTATCCTCATCGTTCCTTAATTTTTTTATTTCTACAAATAATTTTCCTATTTCATGTGTAAACTCTTGTTTTAATCAAGGATTCTGGATCCTTTTCCTTGTTTGAAAAGATTTGTCTTAATTTTTGTCCTAATCCATATCCTTATTCTTGTCATAGTCCTTTTCCGGTTTCATAGTCCGGTTTCATTGTGTTATTTTGATGCTTGGGAGCGGTGTTGGTTGCCACGAAAAATACTGTTGAAATCATAAATTTTGTTTTCAGCTTGTCGCAACTTTGTTAGATTTTTGTTGTTGTTCTTGTTGGTATTGGTGCTGGTGTTGATGTTGTTGTTGGTGTTGGTGTTGGTGTTCGTGTTGGTGTGGGTGTGGGTGTTGGTGTTGGTGTTGGTGTTGGTGTTGGTGTTGGTGTTGGTGTTGGTGTTGGTGTTGGCGTTGCTGTTGGTGTTTATGTTGGTGTTGTTGATGGTGTCGGTCTTGGTGTTGTTGTTGGTGTCGGTGTTGGTGTTGGTGTTGGTGTTGGTGTTGGTGTTGATGTTGGTGTTGTTGTTGGTGTTGGTATTGGTGTTGGTGTTGGTGTTGGTGTTGGTGTTGGTTTTGGTGTTGGTGTTGGTGTTGGTGTTGGTTTTGGTGTTGGTGTTGGTGTTGGTGTTGGTGTTTGTGTTGGTGTTGGTTTCGGTGTTGGTGTTGGTGTTGATGTTGGTGTTTGTGTTGGTGTTGTTGTTGGTTTTGGTGTTGTTGGTGCTGGTTGGTGTTGATGTTGGTATTGGTGTTGGTGTTGGTGTTGGAGTTGGAGTTGGTGTTGGTGTTGGTGTTGGTGTTGATGTTGGTGTTGATGTTGGTGTTGTTGTTGGTGTTGGTGTTGGTGTTGGTGTTGGTTTTGGTGTTGGTGTTGTTGTTGGTGTTGGTGTTGATGTTGGTGTTTGTGTTGGTGTTGTTGTTGGTTTTGGTGTTGTTGGTGCTGGTTGGTGTTGATGTTGGTATTGGTGTTGGTGTTGATGTTGGTGATGGTGTTGTTGTTGTTGTTGTTGTTGTTGTTGTTGTTTTTGCTGTCGTTTTTGTAATTGTTATTGTTTTTATTTTGCTTCTACATTTTCAATCACGATGCTTAAGCAGCTCCCACCTAGTCTCGATGACGTTTTAAATTTTGTTTTTGTTTTAATATTGAAGTCAAAGGATTAACCTTTACGGTCGTATCATTATTTTAATCATAGCTCCTATACTCAGCGAGTAACAATTCAATGCAACATCTATGAATTTTGAAAAAATGCCTTTTCCAACTTTTTTTAGAAACCGTCCGGGACAACATAACTTCGTCACGTCAAAAAACCAATGTAAACATCTAATAATTCAAACTATCATTATTCATTTCAAGAATTACATTTTGCCGCTTCAAACTTTTTGAACCAGTAAATAAATTGAATAAATTTTTTAAATCAACTTATGATTTAAACAGAGCTGAAAATAAGTTCAGAGTAAACCCCGAATAAACGTGCTTTTAAGTAAGTATTTTAACATTGAACTTACACAAATGGATTTATAAATTGCATTGAAATATAAATCAACGACCTTTAAGGAAAAAAAACAACAACAACATGAAATTAACTCAATTGCAATGATGCAAGTCCACGTGTCGAGAATTTTTCAATTAAATTTATTTCATCAAACAAAACTTCCGTCTCGAATGAATCTTGTATTTATTGAACGTTTTTTGATGTGCCTTGAAAAGCTTACAATTCGAAAGTAAATATTTATATGTATGTTTCACTAACTGCGAATCTACTTTTATAAATTTTTAGTTAAGTTATTTTTATTTTAATTACTTAGTTCCGTTGCATACTCGTATTAGTTAATCTTAAATGTAGTTAACATATAAAACGTTTCTGGTTTGAATACATATATGTGCATAAATGAAGCCAACCAATTTGTTGTAGATGTATGTACTGTGTTGTCATTGTACTGGGTTGTAATTAAAAAAAAAAAAAAAATAACGTTAGGATTTATCTTAATGTAAACGAGCAAGTAAGCTTAAAACGTGCATTTCTTGTAGTCGACACCTGGGTTGGGGAATTTTTCCTTGTATATGCTTGAAACAAGATTTGACCTTGTGCAAAGCAATACGTTGCTGATAGATTAAAAATGGAAATAAAAATTTAAATTTTTAAATCAATTTGTGAAGGTACTTGCATTTGAGTAATTGTAAAAGTGGGCGTTTTTCCATATAATATTTAGCTAGTAAAACTCAGTTAAATCAAAAGTTTAATTTCATCTTAATTAGGAACGATTTGTTACTCTGTCACAGAGACAGAAAAAGTTAAAAGTTAAAGTTAACCAGCTATATCCAGTTACAAACTTATTGGAAAGTATGACTTTGATACAAAATGAAAAGTTCTTCCTTATTTATCTTTTACCACCGTTACTACAATTATTGATAACCAATGATTTTCCAAAAGTTTTCATAATATTTTCTTTTGTCGAATAGGCTTATGTAATAAATGTTACAAAAAGAATCAAGCTCAAGGCTAGGAAAATTTTAAATCTTGAATTGGAAATAGTTGTTGTTACAGATAAGGACATAATGCAGAAAACTTGTATTTCTATTCTTCAACGATAACTACAAACGTTGCGCGTCTGAATTAGCCATATAACTAAAAACAAAAGTTAGTGTGAAGTATTAGTTTAAAATGTATAAAGTCTAATTCTCGCCAACACAAAAAAAAGAATTCTACTTTGGCCATATAGAACACTATAGTAACATCCATATTTGCTCTCGGAGAATTTGTCAAAAATTAAAAAAAAGAGATTTTAAGAAAAATCTCTCAGTTGACCGATGACCCAATTGGCAAGCCCGAAAATGTTCTCCCCTTTTTTTAGTCAAAAACTGAAACTGAACCTTCAAAAACTAAGAATAATCCTTAGGCATCTCAGGCTGAATACATATTTGAAAGTGACATAACCTCAAATAATTGCTACACAGTAAGAAGTAAACATCCCGACTAACAACTAAATTTTCAACATGGCGCATTTTCGACATTCTTAGGCCGCGTTTATAGTGCGCTCTGAAGCAAAAGATGTCAACCGCTGCTAGAAAATGCTTCATCTTAGTGAAAAAGTTTAAAGTGTTTATACCTTCTGTTCAGAATTGAACCGAATTTTGCAAATAAAACATCAAAGGTTAATTATTCTTCAATATTTATTTTATCGCCTTCAAAATAATCACCATCGTAGGCGATACACATATGCAAACGATTTTTCCATTCTTGAAAGCATTTTATGTGCGTAATCTCTTTGGTGACTTCAATCGTCTCAAAATGTTTTCCACGAAGCGACAATTTGAGTTTGTTTGGTGCAGAAACCATGAATTGTCCTCCCATAATTCATAATATTCTCGCCATATTATATAATAATCCATAATATTCTCGCGCAAATGCTTTAAAACACTCAAATAATATTGGGTTTTAACCGATTGACTTTGTGGAAGAAATTTCGAGTGCACGACAACTTGAGAATCGAAGAAAAAAAAAAGTCAATATCACCTTAATTTTTGTGTTTTGACTTGTTTTTTGTGACTTTTATGTGTTTTTTTTTTTTTTTTTTTTGTTTCAGCTCATCTGGATAGTGCCACTCTACAGATTGTTGAGCTGTTTCGACGTCATACTCGTACACCCAAGTCTCGTTACCAGTAATGTCAAATATGCCATATGCGCTGAATGTCCGTATCGTCCATTAAAAGCATCTCCTGAGCGACAGTTTTGCGAAACTCTTTTTGAAGGAAATTCAGCAATTTTGGCACATGTCGCGCTGTGCTTCTTTTTATTAAACCTGGTATTTTTATCTATATTATGAGTAAAATTTTAGATTTTCCTTTTAAAGATGAAGTCAATATCGACTAAAGTCATTTTGTTATTTGTTTTCAATACTTTTACTAATATTTTTGAAGATTTAGAGCAAATGCCATGTTGTAAATTTATCGAACTTTACTAATATATGTTGTTTCCTTTTGTTTAAATGCGATTTCATTATGTCAATAAATAAATTATACACTTTATACAACTGATAAAAATTTTCAATACAATGCCTGATAAAAACTAAACTACTCTAAATATTAGTTATCAGCACTCAATAAAATGGAAAACGACTTTATTGCGATTTTGATTACACCCGTAAAAGAACTAACCATACTTAAAAGTGGTTTCAAGAAGTATGAATCATGTATCAAAAATGATAACTTTTATTCAAGAAAAGTCAGCAATAAGCCTTCAGGATCGGGCTCAATTTTATAATAGAGAGAAAAGCAATAATTCTGTGTTTTTTTATCTACGTAATTAATATTTCCCTAACATAGATGGAGTAAAAAAGTTCGAAAAAACTTTAAGGTATGGAAATATTTTCACACTATGATAGTATGAAAAATAGTATAAAAATAAAAAAAACCCCTCAAATTTTTTTGAGTTAGTTAAATTTATTGAATACTTTGTTTAATTGATGTAAATAAATAGTAAGGAATCGTAAGGATGAACTTAAAAACACTAACTCAAGTAATAAAGAAATTACATATTTTGAATTTCGTTAAGATCGCTTCAATATAAGAGCTATTATCGCCATAACAGACGGACAATCGGACAGACGGAAACATGGCAAAAGGCTGCATCAAATGCAAAAAAATACAGTTCATAGTTGATGTTGTCCCTTCTTTTAGAAACCACTAACAATTCTCAAAAAACACTAACAGAAAATTAAAATCCCCTAAAGTTTCCCCCTAAAGATTTTTGACCCCTAAATTTTCTACTAAACCGAAAAAAACCCCTAAATCTAGGGGAAAATCCCCTAATCTGGGAACACTGATTGAGAGACTGTTAAGATAAAGTTATAAGATTTAAACGAAAGTTTTGATTTTGTTAATATTTTGTTTATCGGATGTTTTAAGACTTCACTTTAAATTTTGTGAAATAATAATATTAGTTTTTTTCACATTGTCATAGAATTTATTGCTTCAAATATTGAAATTAGCAAACTTTTGTTTTTCATTTAAATGTAAAGATTAGGTCAAGGATACAATTTTTCGAACAATTGTTTTGACAAACTTCTTTATGTTAGTGAGTCGCAATCTTCTTACAAACCAACTGAAAAAGCAATTCCAAAAAGCTGCGTAAATACCTACTCGCATTAACTAAGCTGTGAACATTGTCATATAAATGTTTTATCACAGCTGATTAAACTATTTGACTACCTTCAACTATGAAATTAAGAATTGAGCTCATTTTGCTTTTCGCTTTATTTTAATTTTATTCTAAATAGTTTTTTTTTATCATTACGAATTTTTGTTGTTGTGGTCGCCATCCTCAGAAACATATCCCAGTAAACAACAAGCTAAACGAAGAGTTAAACGAATGTGCTGACTTGGAAAGCATACGATACCGGTTCAATCACGCAAACTGCGTAAGGGTTTTATGACCCCTGGTACTCCACTTCTAACGACTAAAAGGAGGCGTGCTACTAACAAGAATATATATAACATTCGCAAATTTATTTAACCCAAGTGCAAATCAGTTTAACCCAAGCGCAAATCTGTTTAAGTCAAAAGCAAATCAGTTTAACCCAAACGCAAATTAAAATAACACATACATACGTAAACAAATTAACTTGAACGCTAATTAATTTAAATCAAAAGCAATTAAGTTTAACCTAAGTGCAAATCAAATTAACTTGAGTGCAAATCAAATTAACCCAAACGCAAATCAACATGGATACACCACTAAACTCCAGAGTCAAAGCAAAAGTCAAAACAGTGTATTTTTGAAGGCTATCCGAAGAAGGCGAAGAAGGTGTAATCGGCCGGCAAGGTTATGGTCACAATCCTTAGGATCAGTGGCGTAACTAGGTCAACATAACAATACAAATATAACAACATAATATAACAATAACATAACAATACAACAGATCAATTTGTATTGTTATACAAATATGTGTTTATATTGTCACCTAAAATCCTAAATATAAAATCCTAAAATATTCACTGGCCTTTTGAATTTTGTTAATAAAATAGCCTTTTTTGGATGTATGAGTTTAAAGTCTTGTTGGGACTTGAAGTTTGGTTTGAATTTTTTGTTGTTACATCTTCTTGGGTTTTAAGTGACGATATGCAACAAAAACGAATTTTTTTTAGACTGACTAAATGATGAATTGCTTGAATGAATAATTTCAAGATTTTAATTATTATTGTTAATACTTATATTACACAAAATAAATTAATTTCACAAATATTTATTAACGAAAACACCACAAATGACAAATGCTTGATAGCTTGTTGGTCCAATTGCTATTCATTATTGAGAAACTAGTGTAAACAAAAACAGCTGATTGGTTACGACACCAAAATAAACATAGCTTTCAGGGATGTAATGTTTTAGTTAGTTTTTTGTACGGAAGGTAGCAACATTTTAAGCTTGTGTTAAAACTAAGGACAATATAACAAGATAGCAAACATAATTATAAATCAATAGACTACTCCGTGACGTAATTCCACGTACAACATTACGATTCATCGAAGCTGTCAATTTATTTTTAAAATTTTTGCCATACATTTTTTTAAATTTGCAGCCAACCATTTTTTATTTGTAGTGTCATCGAATAACCCATACCACCCAAGGGCCTCGGTGCACTGCACCGTTTTACGCCTATGAAGTTACGCAACTGCTTAGGCGATTACTTCGACAAGGGCAAACGATAACAGGACAGCATTATGCGTCGTTGGACCGGCTGAGCAAAGAAATCAAGGAAAAACGTTCTCATTTGACACGGAAAAATATAATTTTCATCAAGACAATGCACGGGTGAGCAGTTGCGATCGCCAAAATTCGTTATTACTCTGACAGCGAGACTACCTTGTTTATTGTACCATGCCAAGACTCATTTGAGGAGAACAGTACTCGGCAAACACAAGTCAAAGGTTTGAGAATTTTTTTTTTTTAAATTTGATTTCAAATGTGATTCTCTAATCATTTTCAAATCGAGAATTAATGTTTGAATTAATATTTGAGTTCGATTTAGGTTTGATTTGACAATAAAAGTTTTTCTGAACAGTTTGAAAATCACATTTGAAACAGGTTTGAGATCAACGTTTGATATCAATTTGAGAATAAGCCTATCAGGCATGTCGTGGAATCCGACTCGTTTTTGCTTGAATCGGAATTGCAAAACCGAGCCCGATCTAAAATGGTGTCGTACATTTCGATCGATTTAAGCGCCTTTCGAACATAAACAAAACCGATTGTCGAATCAGCTGTTACAAACATAAACAAAAATTCTGAAAGTGAATTCGGCGTCAAATTATAAAAATGTTCTTAAAGTATTAAAAAGTTGTGGAAAATGAGCTCTGGCGTTTTGGCTTTTTTATTGCTGCAATAAGAAATTCCTGAAAGAGTAAAACGCCGAATTCTAAGAGATCACAGTAATCCCTTGGAGCTACCGAATGCATCGTAAGGACAACCCAATTCACAGATACAAGATTGAACATTTGTTAGCTTTATTATTCCTTTGCAGATTTTTCTGATAATACCGACTAAGCAAGGAAGCTTTTGTAACAGTGTTGGACACAGTCGTCGATTCCCCCAGTGCTGCAAGTAGCTGGAACGCTTCGATTTTTAGCTGAAGGTTCGTATCAGCGTTCAGTTGGCAACGATGCAAGAATAAGCATGGGAAGAAGCACAGTATCAGAGGTACAAACACAATTGATACCAGTTTTGGAACGATTTATTTGCCGCCAGTGGACAAACCTGGAGATGAACGTTAACGAGCTGCCAAAGGGACTCCACCAGTGGCTTGTCTTTTTTGGTAAACCCTTTGGCAATGTCCGGATAGATTTCCAGAAATTGTACCAAAATTTCAATTTGTGCCTTATTCTTATGTTTTCCCCTGAAAATAAATATTGGAATATAAAAAAAAAAATTTTCTTCCAAAAATTGTGCAAACTTTTGACAAAAAACACAAGCGAAGCAAAAGCGTTAGCAATCAGCTGGCCGGTTTGTTTCTGATAAAAAAACCGATAAACCGGTTTTTACGACACCTAAAACCGAGATCAAATCCGATTCGAACATGAAACCGATAAAATCGGATTGCACGACACCAAAGTGAAATTTTAGTCGGTTTCAAATCCGATTCCGACAACAATCTGATTCCACGACATGCCTGTATTTCTCAATTTGAGAATAAAGTCCCCTTTTTGTTGAGAATGCTATCATTCTCAAATAAATCTCAAGTCGATATCAAACGTTTGACATTTGAGAAAAACATTTGATATAAAATCATTCTCAAATCATTCTCAAACCTCAATGTTTGCTGTGCCAAATGTGCCATATTTGAGCCGAAATCTGTTTAGCGGTTAAGATTTGTATAGCGGACAACGGCTTAGACAATTTGGAAAAAAAAACGCTTAGAAAAATTTATAGAGCTCCTTTCAGCTCCTTATGTTAAAAAATAAATAAGAAAACTACCCAACAAATTTTGTTTCTGCTTTTTTCTTAGGACTTATTGAATAACCCTCGTAATTAAAAATAGTTACCGAAAAATATTTCAATATTGGATTCATCTAAAAGTTGTTTTTAAAAACCGATATGACACAACTACAGCACATCTAATTTTTGGATATGTTCAGTATAAAAATTATTCCTTTTATTTTTGATGTTAATTATTTTAACAGGTTCTTACATCTCGACAAACTTGAGAAATTTGCTATCAAAGTCAAATTGAATTAATAGCTTTTTTCTAAAATCTATGTTCATTTTCTGAAAACACTGTTAAAATAATAAAATAATTGATTTTTTTTTTTAAAAACTGTTGAAATAATGAAATAACTGTATTTTATTATAAAAAAAAATGAAAATCGGCGCAGGGTCGATAAAAAAAACTGTATTTTACAGAAGAAACTGCTATTATGGCAACACTGGCCGCGAGACTACCTTGCTTATTGCACCATGCCTACGAATCCTTTGAGAAGATAAGTAGCGGATGAGCCAAATTTAAGCTTAATCCAACGGTTAAGATTTGTACAGCGGACAAACACCGAAGTGAAAATTACTTTTATTAATTAATCTAAAATAAAACGTTATTTTTGCATTTTTAATTTTCCAGTAACATAATAAAAAGTTTTTTTTTTTAATTAAAGTGTGTTTGTGGTTTATTTTCGTCTCTGGTGCTTTATTATTGCAAATGCAATATATTTGTTTTCGCTTTGATTACAACAACAAATCGCATTGTTTGAGTTCAATGCTGAAATTCTTATCAATGGTGTTTAACCAAAATAATAAATTATTTGTAATATTGTCGCTGCAGGCACATATACGAACAAGAACACAAGCTTGCACACACACACACACGCACACACCGGCAAGCAATGACACTGAAAATTCTTAATAGCAACAAATAAGTAGTTAGTTAATAGTTGTTGTCATTGCAATAGTTGTTGTTATGGTTGTTGCTTTTGGTCGGGTTTTTGTTTTTTGTTAATAAGCGCGCACGCGGCAATAGCTGGTTTTGCAAAAGCTTTGCAGACTTTGCAGATATGACAATCAGCTGCGCATAGATTGCACTAAAAAAAGCGATTATTTTCATTTGTTGGGTTTTTTTCTGCTTTGTTTGATACAAACACAAATACAAACTAACAAATTAAATAATTAGTTGCACTTTCAGTGTTGTTGCTATTGCTGTTGTTGTTGTTATTGTTGTAGTTGCACTTTTTATCAATGTTCTATATAATTTTACGAATGACGTTTTTATAACGAATTAACACTTAATTGTCATGACTTTAGAAATGTCTAAAGCTTATCTGACAAGTTAGCTGGTTTTGCACACATACACACTGATATTAACATTTTTATTTGTATATTTATTTCAATGTATTTTTTTTTAATTAATTGTGTTTGGAATTAATTGAGTTACAATATTTAATTTACGATTGTTTCTGTTCTCTGCAGAATTGTTGTTTTCCGCTCGAAGTCTAATGCTGGACTGAGCATTAAACACCGGAATCATTTAATAAGAAGTCGAAATAAAACAATAACCGTCAGCGTTTTGTATTTGATTTCGGCTCACTTTTTTCCATAGAATTTGTCAATAAAGCTGGAGAATTACTTCAGTTTGATTTCTGCTGACTAGTGCGCACTAATCATTGCTGACTATCAGGGATTATTTTTTTTTGGAAAATTTTAGTAAAAGGAAGCAAATATTTGATCTTTACAAATTTGTTTATTTGCCAAGCTTTGTATGGAAATTGGTTACGGACTTAAAAATAAACGTTTGAACTTTAAAGTTTACTCGGATTAGTTGAGGAAATTTTGTACTTGGCTCAAATGTGAATAGTTAGTCATAATTTCGCTGTCGAATTTTTGAAATTTCGTTAAAGAGTTGTTTTTTTCATCAATGTATTAAATCGATAATTTTTATCGATATTTTTTATTGAGTTTTATTACTGCACACTTAGTTTGGTGTGAATTTTAAGTACCTCTCAAAATTATTATCGATAACATTTTATCTAGAGTACATAATTATTATCGATTATTTTATGTAAACAGTGTCACATTTTGAGAAATTTCGTCGTGAGTGTAAAGTTTTCATCAATTTATTTTAATGATTATTCTTATATGTATTAAATATTAATTGAGTTGCTCTGAAAATTGTTATCGATAACTTTATCGGCAATACACAGAATATCGATAATTTTGTATAAATAACGTCACATGTTGTGATATTAAGTTGCCAGTCAGAAATTTTTATCAATTTCTTTTATTGATTATTTTTATATTTAATATCGATCGTTTTTTTTTTACTTTTAATCAATATATAATTAAAATAGAAACACTTTCATCGATAGTCATTGATAGCTTTCACTGAAATTAGCGGAAAATGGCTAATTTTTAATAATCGAAATAAGTAATTTTTATCGATAATAAAATAGAAAGATTTCTTTTTGATATGATAACGACTTTTTTAAGGATTTAAAGAGAGATTTAAAGATGGAGGAAAAGGGCTACTAACTAATCACAAGAGTAATTTTTGAAGACCAAAAAGCTTTATAGGGATCTTTATTTATAAAGCTTCCTTAATTTTTAAAAGGAAATTTGTTGGATCTTCCATCGATTTTCTACATACATAAATTTATGATTTTAATTCTATAGTTACTTGATATGTTTAGTTTTATTTTTATCGATAATCCCGATAATGCTCGATAGTTCTGATGTTCAAATTAATAAATATAAACCAAAAACCTTCATGTTGAACAATTTGTTCTTTGATTTTTCTCTCCACCAGCAAGGAGCTCTTACCCAACTCGAAAAGCATATTTTTAAGCTTTTGAACATTGAAATTCAGTACCATCCAGGCCAGGTAGCCTTGGTTCGCACATTGGCTGCTAGAAGAATGGCACATCTGGGAACATTTTGTGAAACTCGTGTCCTGTTCCTTACTATCAATTTCTTAACTATCGGAATAACTGCGTATTAATTCTGATGACCTTTAATCCTTCTTTAAAGGTAGTACTAAAGGAAGTATAGACAAGAAATATTCTATACTTCCTTTAGTATTAAGGTATTCGAACCCAGGCAAGCGCGTCGCACCATTGAGCCCCCCCCCCCCCTCCCAAATTTAAACTCTTATTACCTGTTACAAATCCGGCAACATCTTTGAACTCCCCTTCTTTTCAACAATGTTGGTTTTTGGCGCGTAGTACGTAGAAAAGTTTTTACATGTAAAAGTAAACTCGAATAATTTTTTAAATTTTTTCCATTTGTTTTTGGAGATTCCATTTTAATTTATTTGGATTACTTTTATAATGTATGTACATCCACGACTAACGCGCTTTTACCGAAATTTTGGCGAAAGTTCAAAAAATATTGTTTATTATGAAAAATTTTTGTTGATGTCGGAATTGTGAGTGATAAATATTTTTTTGAGGCATATGACAATACAATGACAACTCGCTGCAGTAAAAATACTTGAAAAAAAAGTGTTCACGTGATTGGTAAACATCAGCATTATTATCAACAAAGAGATGAGTATTGACGCCACACAAATTTGAAATGGAATTCAATTGTATTGAAATGCCTTTTTTTTAATTTATTGCATTACATTGGGATTCTTTACGCAGTTTGACTGAAAAAAATTTTAAAAATTTCCTAAACTTGAATTTTCCTTGTTTCAATTTATTACAAAAAGAAAATATATAAAGTAAGAGAAAATTATAAACTCTGGCTTAATGCATCGCATTTCAGAAGATGACAAACGGCTCTATCTGCTGAAGCTTAAATCTTGCAAAAAGCAGTGACATCACTTTTTCAAATTTTTCCCGAGTTTTTTTTTAACCTGTTAAGACCTGTTTTTGCTATGGAGAGTGCAAGTATTATAAAATTTTTAGAATATGAAAATAAAGATGATGCAGATTACGCGTTGCCTACAGAATCTTCAGGGAGTGAGGATGTCCCACAGGTTAAGTAACAGTGTTTATATGTACAAGTTTTTCCAATAAGAGGTGTTATTTTGGTATTTAAAGAAAAATTTTTTTTGAGATAAATGATCGGATGTTTATTTCATAATAAAGAGGAAGGTATGCAGTTAATAATGAAAAACAACATCAGCCAAATGGCCATCACGACCACGCTTACAGGACAATATCCTTTTCATGAAATTTTCCATAACCAAATCGCAAAGTGGCTGCCCTATGTCCTCGATAGCCTCACGAATTCCATCTTTGAGGTCTTCAATCGATGCTGGGCTGTTGGCGTGGACCTTATCTTAGACGTGGCCCCAAAGGAAGAAGTCGCAAGGTGTTTCTGTATTGCGGTCCGACAAGGTGCTTCACGGCTTTAGTTTTGCGAACTGTGACTTCAAGATTTTCACCATTTTTGTAGTGAATTTTAATAATTTCAATGCGTTGTTGAAGCGTGTATCGTTCCATTTTTAGTAATGGCGTAGTTTCTACTTGTCAAATGTCAAAGACCTATACTATACTATACTAAACACCTGAACAGGTCCCCCCACAGCCACGCCCACTGTCGTAAAAATTCCATAAAATTAGATTAGTTATAGTATCAAAACTAAGTTGTGTACAAAAACTTTGTGTGAAATGCCCACTTCTCATACAGCTCATTATCCTTAAACCATATGAAAGGATCCTATAAAAACAAACATATAAACATGAGCATCTCGGATCCACAGTAAGCTTTTAATGGTGTAGAATATTTAATTTTCAGTCTACAACGACTATGAAATCAATCTGGGAAAAGGAAGAGACTCGAAGTCAGCAAATTTAATTCAAAATTTGGTTCAAAACCATCTGTATTCAAAGCGTCGTGCTGTTACAGAAGAAAAGAAAAAAGACATGATGGATTTGCTAAAGTATATACCTCCACTGTAACATAACTTTTACAAAAAACTACATGTTCAACGTTCAGTATCAACGCGCCAACAAGATACTAGATTTATTCATGATATTGATGAAAATGGAGATGAAATCCATTATGAAACTGCTCAATTATTATTAAGTTTCATTTAAGATAAAAAAAATAAAGTTTTCTTTTTCTTAAATTTAAAAATTCATTGTTGTTTTTATATGATGGTAAATTTGACAAAATATTTCGGAGCAAAAATGAACTAAGTCATTTACATTTTTTTTTTTTTTCAGCTTAAAACTCAAAACAAACTGTAAGTATTTTGTTATTTTTTTTTTATCCCCGAAGTGAATACAATTATTAGGGACCGAAATGGAATAAAAAAAATAAATAAATAACTGGCCATTTCAGCCCTTGAAAGGACTTTGACCTAGCTTCTTATGATCAATTGTGTTGTGCGTGTTATTAAGTTTGTACACAATTGACCGAGAACCGGACCTACATGCTTAACGCCGACTCCGAACGGCGATGAACGGAATGTTCTCGTTCTCAAGAAGCTTTACATGGCAATTTGATTACTCTCTGAGGTTTGCCATTGTCTGCAGAGAGGTGGCGGCCGTACAGAAAAATTATTTTAATTCAAATAATTTTCTGTCGCTGCTGGGATTCGAACCTGGGTTTCCAAAGTTCGTTGACATAGCGGCCACACACTTTAACCAACTACGCCACGGACGCCACCGAAATGGAATATAAAAATATATAACAAAATATTTTTTTTTAAAATATAAAATATTTCAAATATTTAGATTATATTTTCTAGAACTTAATATATGCCATGGACTTTTGTCCTTGTATCTCAAAAAACAGATTTTATGACTGATTCCAGTTCAACTCTGAACCGTCCATATCAAGCTTGTATCTGCAGAAGTTGCCCGTTTTTATCTTGTTCTCAGAATTATTAAAGGAGAACATTTTTACTTTGGTTTGACATTGACAATGGACTTACAGTTGCTACGCGAATGGTCCACTTAAGTTTTTTTAAAAAAAACACTGTATTCAAAGTTTAATTTTTAAGTAACTGTTTATTTTAGGTAATTTTTGCTTTTTGCATTATAATTATACAACTTTTGAGAATTTTTTGCGAAACTTTCGATAACAAATATTAGTTAATCTAGCAGTAACTAGTGAGTTTAGTGAAGCATCTGAAATATGAGGTAACCACAATTTTTCGAAGAACTCATTCAACTAAAAAAAAAAAACAAAATAATTAAGGTTCTGCTAACTCTTCTTCAGCTTTTTTTCGAGCTCTTCTTGAACAGTTCGATTTTTATTTTAGCGAAATACTTTATTGTTTATAACCTAAATAGTATAAATTTTTGAGTCCAAAATCGGTATTTCAACTACCATTTTAGTAAAAATAAAAAATTGTCAAAAATCTTCGATTAAAAGCCCATTAAAATAGTGTTAAAATTGTGTGAAACTAATAGAAAATAAGCTTTTACAAAGTGAGGTTAGGTAGAAGAGGCTGTCTATATAACATCTTCCATAAAACTATAAAAATGATCTTTATGTGTATTCAACAAGTTTTTATTTTTAATCTGAGTCGTTTATTTATATAAAACAAAAAAACAGCTGGTGATCACATGACGCGCGGACACACCGCCAGATTGCAACCAATCAGAAATGATTACAAACCTGTACCATGAAAAAGAGGTGAGGCAGGGTAGTGGGTATTTTATCTCTTAGCTGTAATGAAAATTCAAGTTATTTTGCATTGTATATAATTTGCATAGCTAAATATTTCAACAGCAATCATCAGAAAAACCACAAAAAGCAACAACAGCAACAGTAGTTGCAAAAATCGTGCTTGTGAATTGTTAAAATTGGACATGATTACAAGATAGTTTATAAGCTACATACTTGCAGAATAGGAAAAATGCAGATTAATTGATTTGAAGTACCTTGAAAGGGGCAACCGTCATATCTGTAAAAACAGATATGAACAATAGCGACAAAAACAACAACCGCAGTAAAACAGTTCGAGTGCAGTGAAAGCTTGCAATCTTTACTAAGCTCCTGCACGAGCTTGCAGAATAAGTATCGCTATAAAAAGCGAGAGCTTTTGCAGGCATGTATTATTATTAAAAATTTTCAACACATACTTTTGGGCAGACATAAGAACATAGTAATTCAAAGTACACTATAAAAAAATTTGCATAGCTTGGTGCAAAGTTTGTAAGACAAAAGTATTAAGTATAAAGTATAAAGTATAAAGTATAAAGTATAAAGTATAAAGTATAAAGTATAAAGTATAAAGTATAAAGTATAAAGTATAAAGTATAAAGTATAAAGTATAAAGTATAAAGTATAAAGTATAAAGTATAAAGTATAAAGTATAAAGTATAAAGTATAAAGTATAAAGTATAAAGTATAAAGTATAAAGTATAAAGTATAAAGTATAAAGTATAAAGTATAAAGTATAAAGTATAAAGTATAAAGTATAAAGTATAAAGTATAAAGTATAAAGTATAAAGTATAAAGTATAAAGTATAAAGTATAAAGTATAAAGTATAAAGTATAAAGTATAAAGTATAAAGTATAAAGTATAAAGTATAAAGTATAAAGTATAAAGTATAAAGTATAAAGTATAAAGTATAAAGTATAAAGTATAAAGTATAAAGTATAAAGTTTAAAGTATAAAGTATAAAGTATAAAGTATAAAGTATAAAGTATAAAGTATAAAGTATAAAGTATAAAGTATAAAGTATAAAGTATAAAGTATAAAGGGTGACATTTATGATACACGAACAAAAGCTTCAAATGTTTAAATTGTATCTAAATTTTTGTGCCAATAACAAAATTTCAATATTTTTTTTTGCATAAAACTTAATGAATTAATTAGAAATACAATCCAATTAAAATACTTGAGTCTGATAGAAGAAAAGTGTTGTTTTTATTGTAGTACATTATTATTCTTTATTTATTACTTAAAAATCTAATTTTATCTAATGTGGTTTTTTTTTTGTTTTTAAAGGAACAATATAAAAAAAAATATAAACAATATGTTACCATATCTAATTGTTGCTATTTGCCAATTGGCCGATATAAGGTTTTGGCTCTTTGCTTGCCAAGTTTCTAACGTTTGTGCATCTTGAACACCATCTGTTCTCGAGATAATCAATGCAAAGTGTGGAAGGTGACATTTTGAAAATTCTTTTTAAGTGTTGTTGTTAACTAATGCAGTTCACTTTTTGGTTTTTCTTAAATCAATAGCAATAAAAACAAAGATTGTCAGGTCCAAGTTTTGTTGACAATATTTAGTCTACACTTCGAAGTTTGGTCAAGTTTTGAGTCATCAGTGCAATATTATTCAGGTATTTGTAAAGTATTCAGAAAACATTTATTACTTTAATGGCAGTAAAATAAAAAAATGTAGAAAATGCATTTTTATCAGTAGATGTTAACTGGTTCTTTTTCCGGTGCACGTGTTGATAGCACTGTCGGACGAACAAGTACAAGTCAAACGCCGGAAGCTTTTGTTATAATTGCTGAATAGGTACATCATGTACTTGCTCAGCAAAGCAGAATACAATTGGTTGATTTCCAGTGGAGCAAAACGAAAAATTTAACAATCGATTCAATTATAATATCGATTAATCATAAGGCCGAACTTTACAGCTCCTCCCCCTGGTATAACAAAGATGTACTTTTATTCCGATATAAGAGAAATAAACTTTAGCGTGAATACTTAATTTCTCGGTCTTCTACAGACCTCACAAGATATCTTCATGCTTTCAACCTTTTCTCCGAACGTTGGGAATATCTTTAGAAAACTTATTTTGACCATATTTAAACTTAATTTATATCTGACCCAAAAAGTTTCTACCAGTTCATCAACATAAAGAGAAAAGTATGATAATTATTCGTTCACCCCTAAATTGCCTCCAAATTACCATTGGAGGACTCCTACCAATTTTGGACGACCCTGAAAAAATCGAATATTTTTTTGCCAATTTCTTCAGTCAGTTATCTGCCAGCCACAATGATGAACTGGATTATTAATACTTTCCTTCCCTTCCCTTCCCTTCTCTTCCCTTAGAAATCGTGCTCAAAAGTCGCTAACTTAATTAATTTATTAATATTACACTTGAAGATGTCATACACGGTGAGAAATAATACTTCTTTATTCAGCAAACATTTTGCTTGATCTATGAAAATTTAAAATTAAGCCTCATTTAAGCAAGCAAAAAAACTTAAATTAAGAAAAATAAATTTATAATGAGCATTTATTCCTAAAATTGTGTAAAATAAATGATTGCTTGAAACAAGAATAAAATACTTGATTCTAGAACCTGGAAATTGACTTGAATCAAGAAAATATTTTCTTAAAGAACGCAGAAAACTATTTTAGTTTTAGGCAAAATCTTTACAAGAACCAAGCAAATTTTTCTCACTTCAAGAACATGGCTTGAATCAAGAAAATATTGTCTTAATTTAAACAATCGCAGAGTATTATTTTAGTTTTCAGCAAAATCTTTACTTGAATCAAGCAAATTTTCTCACGTCAACTTTTATTGGCATGCTCATAATTCACAACAAGTTTACATGAAAACATGCTTAAGATGGAGTGGATTGGCAAACTATGGCATGGTTCGAAAGCGCAGTGTCTTATCTGTTACTTTACTTTGAAACATATAAGCTTCTACAAGATATATTTAGTATATTTAAGTAGTTTTTTATCATAGGTTTTCCTTCATCCTACATCTTTGCTGAATCAAGCAAATTGTTCTCAATTCTAGGAAAACTAATTTCTCAAATTGAGCAAATAATTCTAGTTTTCAGCAAATTTCTCTCACTTCAAGCAAATATTAGATTTGAATTTAGAAAAGAATTCTTGAGTTTTAAGCAAATGTTTCTTAAATTAAACATTTTTTTCTAAATATCATGTCTTTTAAATTTGCTCAATTCTGGTAAAATAATGCTTGAAATGAGAAATTTTCGCTTGAGTGTAAACTCAGAAATTTTTCTACCTAACCCAAGAATGATAGAAACAAGATTACGTGTTCCGCAAATGAGAGAGAAAGAGAGCATGACGTCATAAGCGATATTGTCAGAATTTAGAATAATTTTACTGTGAGGCCCAAGCCTAAATATTTTTTTTATTTAAATATTTTTACAATATGTATATGGACCTCATAAACCTACTGGTGCAATAAAATTTTATCGGTCTCAAATGGTTTAGGAGATAAAAATCTTGAAAGTGTTATAAATTGATATTTTTCGTATACGAAAATTTTCATATTTTTATACAGAAGAGTAGATATTTTTACTTTACTTTTCCGAAATAATTTATTTTCAATTTCGTCAATTTGCCTAAGCGATCGCACATTTGCATACGTTTTTGTCAAGCAGAAGTGCTGTGTGACGTCATGTACTCAGTTGAGGAAGAGAGCATTAGAAAATGGGACTGCGGAACGCGAAATCTTGTTTCTATCATTCTTGTACCTAACCTAGGACCCATCCTTGAATATACTTGCCAAGTCTGATGCTCTTTCTATTACTCTCATTTGATGCGTATCAAAGCCGTTTCGCTTTACGCTTCCTTCCCGGTTCTGACAGTCCCAATCAACTAACTTATGCTGATCGGTTGATGTTGATTATCCTCTTCGACAGTCAAGCGGCCAACAAGGCACTAAAATCCCATCAGGTAACCTCAAAACTGGTAATGGAGTGTCTTGACAAACTTAACACGCTTGGGCTACAAAACCGGGTCTGGATCGTATGGGTACCGGGACACAAATGTATAGACGGAAACGAAATTGCTGACGCACTCCCCTTGTTGGTCCGGAACCATTATGTGGGATAGGCATAAGAATCTCCTCTATTTTAATAAAGAATGAGGAAGAAAAACAAAAAGACAAATACTGGAGAAACTTACCTGGATCAAACCACTCTAAACTACTCTTAGGGGCATACGACCTAAAGAGATTCAAAGAATACATGAAGCTTACAAAGAATGATCTAAATGTCATTGTATTTATTTATTCATTTCTATATTGTATATAGAAAAGAACCTTACAAAACTGGGATTTCTTAATGATGACACATATAGGTTATGCATGGAGGTCGAAGAATCTGCGATGTACGCCCTAGGACAGTGTCCTGCACTTGTTTAAACACGACAGAAATATCTGGGTTATCACGTTATACCAGATAATTCATTGAAATCAAGAGATATAGGACATATACTAGCATTTATCTCAGAGATTGGACTAAAAGAGGTTCTTTTGTCCATGAAGGGGCACAATAGATCTGAGTGCAAATCTCAATAACAATAGTAAAAAAATATGTAGGTATTGATAGCGTGCTAAGTTGCTGAGATATGGCTCTTGTCCGGGATATTATTTGGCACATTGTGTATGTCATCTCAGTATTTAATTCTTTCCAAAGTTCTAAACCTCTTAACTAAGAACAGTATATTTAATCAACTTGAGCGGCAGTGGTAGTCAACTAGGTAGCGTGCTCGACTGTCACCCCAGAGTACCCGGTCTCGAATCCCGGCCAGGCCATGGTCCTAGGCTTTAATATTTCTGCATTTTTGATCCCTATCAACTGAAATTGAAAATTCATCAATATTTGACGTTTTAGTTGGTGAAAGAGAATTTTGTGGATGAGATTGCTTTATAACTTGGTTTGACTCAGGTAAAGGAATGACACTTGCCTCAGATTCGAATTCACATGTTTCTACGGTTTCCACCACGCTGAGAACATTCTACACATGATTCACTTGATTGTGCCTTCTTACCCACTAATCTTTCACCACATTTCGAACCAAGGCAGATTTAATTGAATAGGTACAGCACCTAAAAACCTTGGTTCAACGCTCAAAATAAAAGACTGCCTAAAATAAATTAAGAGGATGCATCTTTTATGAAGTCTGACTGCATCACAGCTTAAACGGGTTTGAAATTGAGTACATTTAAGTGTGACTATAACGCAACCTTCGATTGGCAGAAGTGGAATGATATCGCTTTACAAAAACAACAAACTATAAGTCAACATTTTTACATTAATTCCACTAAACGAACCTAAGTAAAAAAAAAAAATATTAAAGCTGAAGCAGCATTTGGAATATTTTAACCTTTGAGCGATGACAACTTAACAGACAGACATTCAAGTACAACAGCAAAAAATGCATTCTTGTTGAAAATATTATTGACAGAAAACAAAGCAAAAGAACGAGAATATTGCATTGAAAATGCATGGTCAGCAAAAGTTTTAAGCAGAATAGCAGAAGATAAAGTAGATGCGAAAGATACTTGTGTGATTTTTTATCCACAGGTTGTTGGCGTTTTTAGTTTTGTAGTTTTACTTTAAAACAGCTGTTTTAACAAACATCTAAATACGTTTATCTATGCAATATATTGTTTTGTAGGCAAAAGCGCATGCTTAGATGCAAATGTATCTGAAAGACTGCAACATGTGCATTGCGTAGAAATCTGTAAAAATCTCTCGAAAAATGCATGGTGCTCTCAAAATTAGATTTTAATTTTCTTCTTAGATACAAACAAAAAGAAAATACAAATGCAACTGTTAAATGCTTGAAGATTAAAATTATGCAACTTGCAGATATTTTCAGCTTTTCAAAATCTTTTTATACATTTTTTTTCGTTTTTTTTTTTCACTTACCCGAGATTCATTGTGTGCTTCATCTTGCTGCTAAGCTGCTTTGGCGTTTCTTTAACGGCTTTAAAATGTGGCTCAAAATGTGGCAGCAACTTATGTTGAGTGACGCTTTTTACAGGCTCGCTATTAACTGTTCACAAGAAATGAAAATTTGTAATTTTTTTTTATATTTTTTATTCTAACAAATAATGCCACGCGTTTTGCAATAGTTTAAATTTTCAGCTAAAAATGTCCAGTATATTTTTTTTAAATTGTATCTAGATACTTTATGGTTTTGTTAAAAAAAACTTTAATTTCTATATCACAGCGTAACCAACGCTTGTTATCGCTTTTATTTTTTCAAAAATAATGCAATACTTGAACTTCTGCAGCACGTTTTTATCGTAGTTTTTCCGAACAATAAAGGGCTACCGTCGATCCGCGCGCTACAACGTTCAGTGAATGGCTAGCAAGCTAGCTGTTGGTCAGAACGTCAAACTTTGGCTCGTAGCGTGAATTACTAAATAATGCAGTTTTTTCTTCATTAATATTTATCAGATAGAGTGAGAGAGCAAAAAGCAAAAATTGAGTGAGCAAGGCAAAAAATGCACTCAAAGCTCTGGCGAGAGTTTGTTGCACGTTGCATTTTGCCAGCGTCAGATACTTTTCATAGAAACTCAATTTATATCCACACCCGATTCAACACACATTTAAAGAAAAAAAAAAAAAAATTAACTTATCCAATCCATGTGCATTGAGCACAAATTCCTTACAACATTGAGTAAATTGAGTTAAATGGATTTTCTCTCGTAGTTTTTTTTGCAAATTAACACACAAAAAATGGTGTGATTTGAGTCATGAAACTACCTTGACTTTCTTCGGTAGCTAAGAGATACATAGTTTTTTTTTTTATTTTTTTCACCCATATCTTATGCACCTCATGCTTCCAGCTGCATTGCCATGCAATGGCTTTGCAAATTTGTGAAATAGCCTTGCTCTGAGCAAATTTTACAAATTAACAACTGCTCTGCTCAACACTAGATAATTCTAGCGTCAAGCTAGCGAATTCTCACAAATTGTTAATTTATATTTGTTGACAAAAGTTTTCATATGAAACGACGTCATAAACAGTCATACTTATAGGCGTTAATCGCGTTAAACTATTCGTTAACTTTCGATATTTTTTAGTAAAATATTTATTTATTGTATGCATGTTAATTGATACGTTAACTTCATTCTCTAATTAGGCCACGCATTTTGCTTTGGTATCGAAAAAAATCTAACTAAGACGTTAGATAAGACAGCGTTTTAATATTTGGTGCACAAAAATGTTTTAAAGAATTTTTTTCAAGTTTAAATTGCTAACCACTAATTTTTCCCATCTTTCTAGCAATTTTTGGATACCATCTCGAAAAAATGGCATCATTCGATGCGATCCACGAATCGATCCAATTTTGGAGTTCTTCAAAAGAGCGAAAGTGCTGATCCTTAAGGGTGTGTGTCATCGACGAAAAAAAATAGTTGTTGCAAGAGGCAATGTCTGGGCTATACAGCGGGTTGGGTAGGGCTTCTCATTTAAGCGTTTCAAGGTATGTTTTGACCGGCTGTGCAACATGTGGCCTAGCGTTGTCATGTTGCAAAATTACCTTGTCGTACCTTTGCTTGTATTCTGAACGTTTTGGCTCCAATGCTCGGCTCAAACGCATCAGTTGAGTTCGGTAGAGTTGCCCTGTGATGGTTTTAGCCGGTTGTAGCAGCTCATGGTACACCACGCCCAATTGGTCCCACCAAATTCAGAGCATGACCTTGCCTATGTGAATATTCGGCTTTGGCGTCGATTATGGCGTATGGTTATGCGGCCCGTATGAGTTTTTGCGCTTGGGGTACTCGTAATGAACCCATTTTTCATCAGCAGTCACAATAAGATGCAAAAATCCCTTTCTTATTTGCCGTTGGAGCAGCTGTTCCTAAGTGAAAAAAGAGCTGTTCGACGTTCATATGGCACACAATATCCTACCTTTTGGATCATTCCCATGGCTTTTAAGCGAACAGATATGGCTTGTTGAGTCACTCCCAATGCTTTTGCGAGTTCTTCTTGCGTTTGGCACGAGTCTTCATCGAAAATAGCCTCCAATTCGGCATCCTCAAACTTTTCTGGCCGCCCTTCGTGCTCTTTGTCATCGGTATTAAAATCACCACTTCTAAAGCGTCATACCAAAACTCCCATGTAGAAATCGATGAAGTTCCCCGTAAGCTTCTTGCAGCATCCGATGGCCTTCAGCTGCATTTTTTTTTAAATGAAAGCAGAAAAGTAAACTTTCCCGCAAATTGCGTTTTCATGGGACAAAAGTTGACATATTCGGAGCACACAAAAACTATGTTGTTTACACTTTAGCGAAACGACACATACTGAAAAAGAAAGCATAATGATGAGGCTTCAAAATGCAGTTGGTTGCAACATTGTCCGATTCGATTCAATAGTAGTACTTACAACTTTTTTGTACAACTGATATAAGTTTAAGTTTTAATTCAATAAATATCTATAACAAGGTATTTGAGTATTTTCCTAGTTGAAAGAAAAGAGCTCTGTAGTAAGATTATTAACTTTCATCCAAACTCATATCTTCTGATCAAAAACTATCTGGGATTCTTCAATAAAACAGTTCAATTATTCATCGGTATTAATTTTATTTCCAGCAAAATAATCTCCAAGCAATACACATATTCCAACGCTTCCTCCAATCTTGAAAACACTTTGTATAGGTATAGGCTGATTTTGGAATCGCCTTTAGCTCCTTCTGTGAATTCTCCTTTATCGCCTCAATGGTCTCAAAATGCTTTTCGCGAAGTGATAACCGGAGTCGTGCGAATAGGAAAAAGTAACAAGGAACAATGATGTGTGAATAACTGAGCTAACGGAATGGTATGAACGTTGTTTTTGGTCAAAAAACCAATTCAAATTCAGTAAGTTCTCTCGGTACAAGTCGCGCTTATACTCGTATCATGCCCAAAACATCATATATAACCGGTTATGGGCACCA
The DNA here is from genome assembly GCA_943735915.1 of Pherbina coryleti. NCBI lineage: Eukaryota > Metazoa > Arthropoda > Insecta > Diptera > Sciomyzidae > Pherbina > Pherbina coryleti. The sequence continues at coordinate 167,905,665 of OX030950.1, read as the reverse complement.
CTACTATTAAAGTTTCAGTGTTTGTCTTTTGTCTTTGATTTGTTGTTGCGTTTTCTGTTGCTTCATAAGCCTTTGCTCTCAATTCTTGCACTCAACGCTCCCGGAGCTCTCTCTGCCCATAGCTGTACATTACGATCTGCACCGATTCGAACGAGATAACAAGATCCACTGCTAATTCTCTTGTACTCACATGACGATCTACACACAATTTTCTTAACTTTTTCGATGGTTTGTCAGTTACACAGGTAAATGAACGATCGCAAAGAGGCAAATCATCAACAATACTACAGCTCACTTTTAACTCTTTGTACCACTCGTACACTTGTGTTTCGTTATTGCCGAGTTCCGAGTTCCCATAGGCTTCCGTTAACATTTTCAACGGTTCCGCACATGAAATTTTGTTACAAACACAAAATTTCCGATAATCTCTGCTCAACTAAGTCCGACATCCGAAATTTGCAGAACACAATAAACACTGAATTGTTACAAAGCTATCACGCAAAAACTGCCTGCAAATGGTGACAGATGTACCAGATGACAGATGTACCAACTTAGAAAAAAAGAAAGATTTTGACAATTTCTTAAACGCAGTTTGTTTGAATGGGAAATTTCGGGTATTTTTTGATCAAAAGGCAGTAAAACATGACCAAAATGGGTCATGGACCAATGGACCAAACCTTCGAAGAACCGTCAGAATGGTATTTTTTATCTAACTAATGCATTTTATGTCTGATCTTAGGAAATGATATACCGTTAAAAAGGTTTTAACAAGTACTACATTTTCCTTCCATAGCTTTTGGACACATGCCATCACATACCACACAAAGCACGATACAATCAATTTACTGAAAAGAAACATTTGACGAACGATTAATTTTACGAAATGATGCTGTGCTTTCTCGTTCGTGCGATTTGACGCCATTAGATTTCGCTTGTCTACGTAGATAAACGAGAAACAATTGAGCACTTGGAAGCCAATATTTGAAGCGTTTTGACGAAATACAGCCTGATTGACTGCTAAGAGTGTCATAAATTGAACCCCCAGATAGTGTAACCGTTGACAAATTTTAAAAGGTGGCAAAAAAAGGGGATTTCAAAAATAAAGGGCCAATATGAATCAGTCAACAAAATGTTTTCAAGCGTATATTAAGTTAATGTCTTTTTTAACTTAATATACGCTTTAAATTATGTTAAAATTTATAAACAACTTATAAAAAACAAACAGGTCGCAAATTTTTAAACTCTCTCAAAAAATCTTACTTTTGAGCTGCCAAACCATACAAAATCATATTTTTTGTTTCATTCACTCATTCATAAGTTTGACAGATCTAGCGAATAATTTAACTGTCACTTTTGCCTTGTTTATTACACGATAGTTGAGCTTGGAGAATCATGACAAATGCCATTACATTTTATATACATATGTATATTATAAAAATGAAGAGTGCTAGTTTGTTCACCTCGACCGAAAGAGAGATCTTATTTTATGGTTAAACTGTTGTTTTCTTTTTTTACAAAATCATCCCTTTGTCTTCTATTCAATATCGGATATGGCAACAGCGTTCCAAAGTCACGTAGTCTAAAAAAAACAAGAGAAAAAGAGCAGAAAAATTCAAGTTTTTACAAACGTGTCTGCTTTTACATACGTGAGGGGCTTGTCGCAGACGCTTAGCAACCGGCGACTGAAGATAAAATTGCATTTACACCGCACAGAAATGAGTGAAACGCAACGTGCTGTTAATAGTCATCACGCTATTCAATACCTAAACAATTGAGTGCGTATTATACGGAATTGACAGGGTGGCGCGAAAATATCATTTTGTTGGTTGATTTAAAAGTTATTTAATTAAAAAATATGTTTCACTTTTCAGATGGATAAGTGAGAAATATTTTACATACTTTTTTACTAAAATGAATTACTTTCATTTAAGTGATCTTTCGGTTTAAATTTTTCTTCTATAATAAATTTTTTAATTTTTAAAATAATTGGAAAAATACTTTCGACTATATATCCTTATGTTACAAATATATCTTTATTTGCAAATACAATGTCTTCTATGGAGATTATTATATTTTCCTGTATTTATTTTTCGTAATATCTCCAAAACACCCATCGGGTAAAAATCCGAAACTCTTGAAATATACGCACAAAGATTTCTTTCAAAAGATTTCTAAATTATATCCCTTTTCAATCATTTAAAAAAAAAAAATGTTAAAATAAATGTTTTTGTAAATTTCTGACTAAGAGCCTTTTAAAGATAAAATAATGTTAATTATAGTTATATATTTTGCACGTGATATACACATACCAATTGGGATATAGTAAGTTATTATTATTGATCTAAAAATGTTTTTGGATGAGAAAAAATGGAATCTTGATGGCCCTTGACTTTTCCAATTGATATCAAATATCATTGGGCGTAATACGCGCGAAGTCAACGCAGCATTCTCCAGATTAGCAAAAGAGTCGAATCGAATGGGTCTTGCAGTGAACGCAAATAAGACGAAATACCTAATGCCAATAAATAAACAGTCCCAGCGTCTTGGAAACCACGTCACTGTTGTCAACATCTCCTTAGAGGTTGTTAAGGACTTCGTCTACCTGGGATCCAGCATAAACTCTTTCAATGATGTCAGTATTGAGATAAAACGAAGGATAACTCTTGCCAACAGGTGTTACTTTAGGCAGAGTAGAGAATTGAGAAGCAGAGCCCTCTTTCGGCGAACAAAACTCTAGCTCTATAAGTCACTAATCATGCCCGTCCTATTATATGCAGCACAAACCTGGACGTTGAGCAGTTCTGATGAAAAGACTTTGGAAGCCTTCGAGAGAAAGATCCTTCTTAAGATCTTCGGTCCAATCTGCGTTAATGGCAAGTCCAAATTCGATGGAACCACGAGTTGTATGAGATGTACGCTGACATCAACATTGTTAAGCGCTGTAAAATCGAGCGGCTCCGCTCTGTAATAGTGTGGAGGGCTTCAACATCAAAAGCAATACTTGGATTACAGTTTACATTGTCGCGAATGAAGAGCAGAGACTGCATTCAAGTATTGGAAAACAGCATCCTTCATTTTTTTGAAGCAAAGAGAGAGGTGCCACTAATTTTCAACAGGAAAACGCATTGATGCATTTATGTAAGCAATAAAGGGAAACGATATTTGGTTGATTTCTCTACACAAACTATGGATTAGTTTGGTCTGGTCTCCGATATTAGGTAGAGGAGTTTATGCAAACAATCGCCAATATGACCAAACAGAGGAACTATAGGCTGTAATTGTTGCCAAATGGGCTAACCTGGATGTCAGCCTTTTTTTTTAGACTAAACCAACGCTAAAGAAGAGTGATAATTAGTTAAAGGATGAAATAGTATTTATTTTATTAATTTAAAGGACAATGTAAAGGGTTTTATCAATTCAAAATAATAGGAAAAACTCTTTTTTTTCAAAAATCATTTTTTTATGATATCTTTATTGTAATTTTTTAATTTTCTCATAAGACTATTCTCTCTCAAAACTTCTTTCCTGACTCAAATAAACTAATTCTGAGTCAAACTATCTAATGTCTTATGATTATGAAACGCACCTTATGTTCTCTTCGCGCTTATATTGAAATTTCTTTCTGTTCTGAGGTGCTGTTTATGTCTTGGAAACTTAAACTAAGTTTTATTTTAATGAAACCTATATGATGACGTATATTTTTTTGTTTTTTATTTGTAACTTGGAGGACAAATTTCGTTCTGTGGAGTGATAAGTGATAATTTTCAAGTTAATCATGTTATTACTCTGTGTTTCTGATTCAAGTTCTTTAACTTTGTAAATTGATAACGGTTAAATTACATTTATGTCTTTTTAAAAATTTTAATTTTAACACTTCATAGAACGGAAATAATCATGGATATCACCCTGTAACACATTATTATTCTCAAGATTGTGGCAAGATAGATACTATATGGCTGGCTTGATCCTCATATGTTGTAGTTTATAACGATTTAAACAAACATTTTACAAGATTTTTTTTTTTGCATTTTATTTGATTTTTTATTTTATAATAATACAATTTAATATGACACGTTCAAAAATACTTGTAAACAACCACAAAAAATTATTGAATTTCATATAAACTGAATATCGTATTTCCACGTGGGGGCCTACCACATGTTACATTTTTTTATGCATAATTTTTATTTTCTTATTATTATCTTATTAGACTTATTATCTCTGCAGTAAATTTTTGTTTTTTATTTCTTTTTGCAAATTTCAAGTTTGTCTGTAATAATTCAGTTTTGTTTTATTGTGAGATGGCATTTTCTGCATGTTGCATTTTCTTTTCGCGCTCAATCCGTACAATTGTAATATTGCAGTTTATGCCGGACGTCTTAATTTAGTTGAATCTCCAGTGCGAAGTAAGATAATTGAATAAACAAAGCAAAATTATTTACAATTCAGTGCAATTGAGGAGGTTTGTTTTAAGACATTGTGATAATTAAGTGTGATATTGGGTAGAAAGTAACACTACGCAAATAAATTTAAATCTGTTCTGCTAAGGGAGGCTGCTAAGGCGAGGACATGACGAAGAGATTTCAATAATACCGTTAGTTAAGGGGGGAAATAGGTTTAGAACTACGTTTTTTTTTTGTGATTTTCATGAATTTCTTTTGACGAATAAGGAATGTATATACTTTATTGAAACCGTGAGAATATTGTTCACATATAAATATAAATAAATACTGTAATTTTGTTTTTAGTTGTTTCCTGGAAAAATACGAAATATATCAGCTGCAACGCATCGTAGGTAACCGCCAGACTTAGATGTTTGTGTTTTCATTTTGGTGATAAAAGTTTTCAAATGAAATCACTAATGTTTAAAATTTATTTTTTCTTTTTTATGTTATGATCATAGCTTCCTCAAAAAAAAAAAGTTAAAACTGCATACCTCTGGGAAATGGATGCATTTCCCATTAAAAACAGGAAACATTGCATAGAATGTAGGAAGGATTCCATAGAATGTAGGAACCATTCCCTTTCGTAAGACACTCCATTTCTTTTTATACACACTATGTCATTAGAGGAAACATTCCTCTCCGTTGTCTTAAAAATGTGTGTGTAAACATTCCTCTACATTGTCTTAAAAATTAATGGGGAAACAACAACAAATAAAAACCAACTAAAAATGGTTAACCTAGCCGGGATTCGAGCCCGGGACCTCTGAGGTGGCAGTCAAGCACGCTACCTACTCGACTACCGAGGATGCCACATTATTCGAGATTTTATTGAAAATAAATTGAAATTGCCCCAAAACAAGCAAAAGTTTCCACATGCATTCCTTAAGAAGCAGTTTGCAAACAACATCAATTTATTACTACCCAAAAGTTTCCAAAAGATACGGTGAGGAATGTTTTTCCATCACTTCAAATGCTATTGTTTCCACATACATTCTTAAGAAAGCGGTTTGAAAACAATATCAATTAAAAACTACCCATAAGTTTCCAAAAGATACGATGAGGAATATTTCCAAATCACTTCCAATTTTTCCTCGAGGGATTTTTTAGGAGTGTTTAAAAAAATGTTAATTCTTTTTTTCATCTCTTAAACAATGATATTATTTCGTATTTAGGTTCTCATAGAGCGTAATAAACGGTGACCAGATTGCAATGATAGTTTGTTATGTTTCAGCAGCTGTTAAAGTTGCCAATGACATCGAGCTGTCAAAATATTCAGTAAAATTTATCATTTTATCAGGCATCGTTTCATGCACTGAACACATTGACGACGGCAACGACATTACGACATCTGTCAAATTTTTTTACATGTATTTCTTATGGAGAGAATTTGGTCTAATGTCGTCGATTTAGAACTATTCCTAATTTGACAGCTTGTCGTCGCTGTCGTCGTCAATGTGTTCAGTACATCACGCTTGCCGAACATGTGGAAATTATTTAAATTTTATTATCGAAATATCGAAACCAGTTGAAAGTATGCAACGTGAATTTCGTCATGAGATAAGCCGTCATCATGGCTTCAGTGTGCAGGCAATTGGTCGCACCGTGGAAAAGTTTGAGTGTAAGTACACTCTTTGGAACCAGACAGAGATTGGTGAGAAGTGAAGAAAACATAGCCGCCGTTGCGACCAGTGTCGAATAAGACCTAGAAATGTCGATTCGGCGCCGATTAGCTGAGTTGGGCATCGCCAGAGAGTAACCAAGCGTATTTTGCAGTTGGATTTGACATCGTCTATATACTTAGTACTCTCATATGTTTTGATACACGGTTTTTTGCTTATAAAATGAAAACAACAAAAGATTTTTTCAAAATTATTTTTGTTATTTTTAAGTCATTCAATAGCTACAAACTGAAGAACAACTTATTATTAATGACCACCAGTCATCGATCCGGCCAGTCATCGATCGCAGCACGCACGACAGGCATTGGAAATTTCTCCACTGCTCGGATAAGAACTCGTTTTAGAGACTCGATATTTAGGGGTCGAGTAGAGCAAGCCATACTCTCTAACACGGATCGCAATTTGTTATCTTATGGGTTCAGATCTGGGCTAACCGCTGGTCACTGATCCGTGGAAATGAAGTGCGGTACATTCGTTTTGAGACACTCTGAGTCAATTTAGCCCTATGGGCCGGAACATGATCTTGTTAAAAGGTCCACGGCTTGTTTTAGAAAAATTTCATGTTAAG